>JARQOD010000410.1:0-156198 GCA_033576555.1 Oophaga sylvatica | reverse complement strand
AAATGAGATCTTCTGTACGCCAAAAAGACACTTTGATCCCTTCACATACAGAGCATTCTCTCTCAAAATCTGGAATACAGTTCGAACATGTTTCACATGAGAGTCCCAGTCATTAGAAAAAATCAAGATATCATCCAAATAAACAATCAGAAACTTGTCCACAAAATCCCTGAAAATGTCATTCATGAAGGACTGGAAGACGGAAGGAGCATTAGTGAGCCCAAAGGGCATCACAAGGTACTCAAAATGCCCTTCAGGGGTGTTAAATGCGGTCTTCCATTCATCCCCGTGCTTAATGCGAATAAGGTTATACGCCCCCCTGAGGTCAAGCTTGGTAAACCAAGTAGCGTTTTTCACCCTGGAAAACAGGTCAGAAATCAAGGGTAACGGGTATTGATATTTCACAGTAATATTGTTCAAGAGACGATAATCAATACACGGCCTTAATGAACCATCTTTTTTGGCCACAAAGAAAAAAACGGTACCTAAGGGTGAAGAGGATGGTCTGATATGACCCTTCTCCAATGATTCCTTGATATAAGACCGCATAGCGTCATGTTCAGGTACAGACAAGTTAAAAAGGCGACCTTTAGGGAATTTACTACCTGGCACTAATTCAATAGCGCAGTCATAGCTCCTATGGGGAGGTAAGGATGCAGATTTACTTTCGCTAAACACATCAGAAAAATCAAACAAAAAGTCAGGAACATCCTCAGCCTGGGGGGAGGCAGAAAAAACAGGAGTGTTGGTATTAACACATTGGCAGCCCCAACTGGTTACAGACACAGATTTCCAATCCAAAACAGGATTATGAGACTGTAACCAAGGGAAACCCAGCACTATAATGTCATGCAGATTATATAGAACCAAAAATTTGCAGCACTCCTGGTGATCAGGTTCAACCCTCATTATCACCTGAGTAGAAAACTGGGGTTTATTCTCAGCCAAAGGGGTAGAATCGATCCCCAGTAAAGGAATAGACTTCTGTAGGGGTATCAAGGGAAACCCACAACGTTTAGCAAAATCATAATCCATCAGGTTAATAGCTGCTCCAGAATCAACGAAAGCCTGAGCAGAAAATGAGGACAGAGAGCATATCAGGGTAACAGTTAATAAAAACTTAGTCTGAACACTACCCAAGACAACTGAGCGTGCAAAATGTCTTCCCCGCTTAGGGCAGACTGAAATAGCATGAGAGGCATCACCACAGTAGAAACATAACCCATTGCGCTTTCGAAAATCATGACGCTGTGCCCCAGACACCACTCCATCACACTGCATGGGCTCAGCAGCTGGTTCACAAGGCAACACCACTCCACGCATACTTCTCCGCTCACGCAAACGTCTGTCAATTTGAATCGCTAATGACATAGAATCATTGAGACCAAAGGGGACAGGGAATCCCACCATAACATCCTTTACATTATCCGACAGACCCTTCCGGAAAAGGGCCGCCAAAGCGTCGTCATTCCATTTGGTCAGGACTGCCCACCTACGGAATCTCTGACAGTATAACTCAGCGTCATCAAGCCCCTGATTTAATGCCAACAAGGCTTTTTCAGCTTGATCAGTGACATTAGGCTCATCGTACAATAACCCCAAAGCCTGAAAAAATGCATCAACATCACTCAAAACAGGATCCCCAGGTATCAGGGAAAAAGCCCAATCCTGAGGATCGCCGCGCAGGAGAGAGATGATAATTTGAACCTTCTGCGCTGCGTTTCCTGAGGACTTAGATTTTAAGGCAAGAAACAATTTACAATTATTTTTGAAATTCTGAAACTTAGCTCGATTCCCTAAAAACAAATCTGGCATGGGGATCCTAGGTTCCACAACAGGCAACCTAGCAAGATATGCAGCAATACTCTGAACCTCAGTGGCAAGCTGATCCACACAGCCAGACAACTGTGCAAACTCCATTGGGAGAAAAGATCCTCCCCAGCACCCAGAGATACAGAGGGAAAAAAAAAAAAAAAAAATGCAACAAACAGAAAAATATCTCTGACAACTCCTTCAAAATATTTTTTCCCTTCTGTGAGTACCATACAATTTTTATGGCCGGTGATACTGTTATGTTACGGTAGCTGAGGAGTGCAGGTAAAAAGGAAATACACCAGAGCAGTTGGAATCTATGAGATTGCAGTACCCTGACTAACCACCACAACTAGAGGCAGCCGTGGAGCGTTCCTACGTTGGTCCTAGACGCCTCGTCACAGCCTGAGAAACTAACTACACCTAAAGATAGAAATAGGAAAGCTATCTGCCCCGGAGCAGAACCCCAAAGATAATAGAAAGCCCCCAAACATGTAATGGCGGTTAGACAAGAGGAAATACTGACACAGAAAGAAAATAGTATGAGCAAACGCTGGGGCCCAAACTATCTAAATAGAAAAGGACAGGAAGGGTACTTACTGCAATCTCAGAAAACCCTGAAAAAACACCAACTCTGCTAATTTCAAAATCACCTGAGATCACACGACCTCTACCACCTAAATTAGTTCTCTGGTGTAAAAAAAATCAAAACAGCAGCCACTGAAAAAAAACTGGAAAAAGCAAAAGTACAAAACACAGTGGCTGGACTAAACTGAGAGGGCAAAAGCCCCCGGAGGGGACCCAGAAGGCCCCACAGAAGTGCAGGACAAAATGCAAAAATATAGCAAAAACACAAAATAAGAAATTGTCTTATCTGATAGCAGGAGATGCAGACACGACACAGCAGGCTACAAGGGAAACTGGAAAGAAGGATTCAGACCAGAACAATTGATCACCGGCAACCCTGATGGGAAAATGACTCCCTTATATAAGACCAATCAGTAACACCTGATTCCCAGTCCTCACAATCCTCACTAGTACCGCTTGTAACCACCAGAGGGAGCCTCTGCTCAGAACTCATCTCAAACCCATTCACAACAGGAAGGGTACTTACTGCAATCTCAGAAAACCCTGAAAAGCACCAACTCTACTAATTTCAAAATCACCTGAGATCACACGACCTCTACCACCTAAATTAGTTCTCTGGTGTAACAAAATCAAAACAGCAGCCACTGAAAAAACTGGAAAAAGCAAAAGAACAAAACTCAGTGGCTGAACTGAACTGAGAGGGCAGAAGCCCCCGGAGGGGACCCTGAAGGCCCCAAAGAAGTGCAGGACAAAATGCAAAAATATAGCACAAACACAAAAGAAGCAAAAGTCTTATCTGTAAGCAGGAGATGCAGACACGACACAGCAGGCTACAAGGGAAACTGGAATGAAGGATTCAGACCAGAACAATTGATCACCGGCAACCCTGATGGGAAAATGACTCCCTTATATAAGACCAGTCAGTAACACCTGATTCCCAGTCCTCACAATCTTCACTAGCACCGCCTGCAACCACCAGAGGGAGCCTCTGCTCAGAACTCATCTCAAACCCATTCACAACACCCAGACTAATGGACAGACAGAACGAACCAATCAGACCCTGGAGCAGTATCTCCGCTGTTTTATCTGCCACCTACAGGATGATTGGGTGGATCTACTTCCACTGGCTGAGTTCTCTTATAACAACTCTCAGAGCGCCTCCACTAAGCAGTCTCCTTTTTACTCCAATCTAGGTTATCATCCTAACATTCTTCCTCGATTTCCCATAGATACGCCCTTGCCGGCAGTGGCTGAAAGAATCACTTCTTTACAAAAGAATATGGATCTTCTAAAGGAAAATCTAGAATCGGCTCAGGAAAGGTACAAGAAAGCAGCAGATAAATTTCGTAAACCTGCACCAGCTTTCAAGGTAGGAGATTTGGTCTGGCTGTCAACCAGAAATCTTAAATTAAAGATTCCATCGTCTAAATTGGGACATAAGTACATTGGACCTTATAAGATCAATAAGATTATAAGTGCTGTTGCTTGTCGTCTTCAACTGCCCAGAACTATGAGAATCCACCCTGTCTTTCATGTATCCCTACTAAAGGCTGCAACACCCAATACGTTTCCTGGACGTTCTTCTCCTTGCCCTGACCCAGTGCTGGTCGATGGTCAGGAAGAATTTATGGTGGAAAGGATTCTAGATTCCAGGTTGTACAGAAAACAGTTGCAATATTTGATTAAATGGCAGGGCTACCCAGTGGAGGACAACTCATGGGAACCAGTCAATAATGTAAATGCTCCTCACCTGCTCCGCCAGTTTCATCAGAGGTACCCTGACAAGCCTGGTCTGAGGTCATCCGGAGGTTGTCCCTAAGGGGGGAGTAATGTAAGGTTCTTTGTCTCTGTTGACATGTTCCTTGAAACTCAGTTTTCCGTCGGCCATTTTGCTTTCTGTCTTTCTGCAGCTCTTGCCCTCAGTTAATATGGAGTTTCCAGTTTTCATGTTCCCGCCCTGATTCTTCCCTCTTGCTTCTTAAGCAGCCTCAGCTGAACAATCAGTGCTCCTGAATCAAGCCTCAGTCAGTCTGTGACCTGACTCCTGGAAGCCTTGGACTTGTACTCCAGCTATTCCCTACTGAGGAACCTTGGAACACTTTTGGACTCTGGAAACCTGCTGTTTGGTGAATCCATGTTTGCAGAGGAATTACGGTACAGAGAAGAGATCCTGAACCTGCTTTGGAGAGTTATTGTAGTGCTTGAAGTTACTCTGGCCTGCTGTGTCTCCTGTCGCTGTTCCTGCAAACTGTGTGACCTTTTCCGCATGCTTGTATGAAGTAATACAAGTCATTTCATTTCAACCTATGTCTCCTGTGTTTTCCTCGCACCCAAGCACAAGACGCTATAGGAACTGTACACTATACATGACAGTTCTTGTCTCAATTGTGGTTCCTGGTTCATTTGGAAGTTTGCTGGAGTCCTGACTGAATCTCCTGCTTTCAGATAACATATTTTTTGCTTTTCTTTTTGTGCTTGCTTTTTGCATTGTTTTCTGCACTTTTGTGGAGGTCAGTCAGGTCCCCTCCTGGGGCCTGAGCTCCTCACAGTTTTTCTGCAGCCACTGTTATTTGCTCATTTGCTTTTTCCTGTTTTTTCAGCGGCTGCGGCTTGGTTTTTGTTCACACTGAGATCTGATGTAGTGGGTGGCGAGATCGTGTGATCTCAGTATTTTTGTAATCAGAATTGTTGGATTTTTGTAGGGTTTTCTGGGTTGCAGAAAGTAATCTCTCCTGTCCTATCCTATTTAGTCAGCTTGTGCCCCAGCGTTTGCTCAGTCTATTTTCTGCCTATGTTTGTATTTTCATCTTGTCTAACCGCCATTATATGTTTGGGGGCTTCCTATTTTCTTTGGGGATCTGCTCCGGGGCAGATAGCTTCCATCTTTCTGCCTTTAGGTGTAGTTATCTCTCAGGCTGTGACGAGGCGTCTAGGATCAACGTAGGAACGCTCCACGGCTACCTCTAGTTGTGTCGTTAGTTTAGGAATCTGCAACCCATCAGTTACCAACATCTCAGGTGTTCGGCTGCCCTGCTGTTGTTCCTGTCCTCCTCAGCTACCGAAACATAACAGTATCACCGGCCAAAACTGAAAATTATATGGTACTCACAGAAGGGAAAAAAAGTGTGGAAAGAAAAAAAAAGTTGTCAGAGTTGTCAGAGATTTTTTTTTTTTTTCTGTCTGTTGCATTTTTTCCCTCTTTTTCTCTGGGTGCCGAGGAAGATTTTCTTTTCTCTCAATGGAGTTTGCACAGTTGTCTGGCCGTGTGGATCAGCTTGCCACTAAGGTTCTGAGTATTGCTACCTATCTTGCTGGGTCCAACCCACAATGGTCCTTATGCTATTTGTTCTGGCACTTCACTAACAGTTTACTTAAATTCAGACACTTAAATTAAAGTGACCAAAAAGAAGAGTTCCAAGAAAAATCATACTGAAAATATACAAATTTTATTAATCACCGAAAACATTTTATAGTAACAAATACAATTAAAAAACACCCAATTCCAAAAGAGGAAACTAGATGGCTGCTCGTTATACTTGGAATTATGCACCATATATAACTGCATATGTCCCTTAAAATGCCATATATATTATGCCATAATAGCGATAGAATAGCAAGTAAATCACATATACATTCCCCAGGAATTAATCAGCTGCCTAATGACAGCCCAAGCTCCGCCATATATATTATGCCACAATAGCAATAGAACAGCAAGTGAATCACATACACATTACCCAGGAATAAATTAGCAGCCTAGTGACAACCCATATAACTGCATATGTACCTTAAAATGCCATATATATTATGCCATAATAGCGATAGAATAGCAAGTAAATCACATATACATTCCCCAGGAATTAATAAGCTGCCTAATGACAGCCCAAGCTCCGCCATATATATTATGCCACAATAGCAATTGAACAGCAAGTAAATCACATATACATTACCCAGGAATAAATCAGCAGCCTAGTGACAGCCCAAGCTCCGCAGCCAACAGTCTCCCCTCACCCCGACGTACGTTTCGCTGTCCCGCTTCTTCCGGGGGCGTACTAGAGGTGGGTACTGAGGGGTTTATAAATGAGTCCCGTACCTATCAGAGCGCTGCATTCGTATGCGTCATACATCATATTAGATTGGAGGCAGCCGTCAGCTTCGAACGGCGCATAGAGCTCTCATCGCTTCCTGATTACAAACGTCATTTCCGGTCATGCGCCCACTGGAACGCTTGCTGAACCGCAAGCTACTCCAGTTCTGAGCACTTCCGGAAATGTGAAGGAAGGAATAAAGCGCATGCGCACAGAGCCGATCGGCCTTCCCTTCAATCATCAATTATACCTTAAAACCTGCTATACTTATGATAATTTTTAACAACCAGTATCAGTATGCCTGCAAGATTATATATATATATTATAAAGCACAATTATTGTTATTTAGTAGTATATTATTATAATTTGGTGTTTGGTTATGTGATCTTGCAGGCATACTGATACTGGTTGTTAAAAATTATCATAAGTATAGCAGGTTTTAAGGTATAATTGATGATTGAAGGGAAGGCCGATCGGCTCTGTGCGCATGCGCTTTATTCCTTCCTTCACATTTCCGGAAGTGCTCAGAACTGGAGTAGCTTGCGGTTCAGCAAGCGTTCCAGTGGGCGCATGACCGGAAATGACGTTTGTAATCAGGAAGCGATGAGAGCTCTATGCGCCGTTCGAAGCTGACGGCTGCCTCCAATCTAATATGATGTATGACGCATACGAATGCAGCGCTCTGATAGGTACGGGACTCATTTATAAACCCCTCAGTACCCACCTCTAGTACGCCCCCGGAAGAAGCGGGACAGCGAAACGTACGTCGGGGTGAGGGGGAGACTGTTGGCTGCGGAGCTTGGGCTGTCACTAGGCTGCTGATTTATTCCTGGGTAATGTATATGTGATTTACTTGCTGTTCAATTGCTATTGTGGCATAATATATATGGCGGAGCTTGGGCTGTCATTAGGCAGCTTATTAATTCCTGGGGAATGTATATGTGATTTACTTGCTATTCTATCGCTATTATGGCATAATATATATGGCATTTTAAGGTACATATGCAGTTATATGGGTTGTCACTAGGCTGCTAATTTATTCCTGGGTAATGTGTATGTGATTCACTTGCTGTTCTATTGCTATTGTGGCATAATATATATGGCGGAGCTTGGGCTGTCATTAGGCAGCTGATTAATTCCTGGGGAATGTATATGTGATTTACTTGCTATTCTATCGCTATTATGGCATAATATATATGGCATTTTAAGGGACATATGCAGTTATATATGGTGCATAATTCCAAGTATAACGAGCAGCCATCTAGTTTCCTCTTTTGGAATTGGGTGTTTTTTAATTGTATTTGTTACTATAAAATGTTTTCGGTGATTAATAAAATTTGTATATTTTCAGTATGATTTTTCTTGGAACTCTTCTTTTTGGTCACTTTAATTTAAGTGTCTGAATTTAAGTAAACTGTTAGTGAAGTGCCAGAACAAATAGCATAAGGACCATTGTGGGTTGAATTTAAGTCTTTGCTGTATTATTACACTTGGTCTAATAATATGTAAAATACCAGTAAAATATTCCTGGTGTTATAATATGAGTATAATGAGATTTTGCTGTTTTTTAAACAGACCATTTATTAAAATGGACCTGAAAGCCAAAGAAAGCTCTTGGCGATCTAAAGCCACAGATATTTTTAATTTTAACACCCATACCATTTCGACTGATGTGTCTAAGAACTATAAGGAAATGATGCAGCGATACAGGAGTGTTTTGTACCGTAAAACAAAGCTATGGTGGAATCGTACCTCTTTGGAGAACTATGCTACTAAAAAAATTATTCCAAGAGGTTTAAGAGTGCAATTATATCCAACATTTGATATTCAGGAGGAGGATCTCATTAAGAGATGGGTGACGGCTGCTTCCACATGCTCATTTGAATTTATTCAAGTGTTAATTGATAAAAACACCCTTTCATTAGATGAATTGGACAAAGAATTAGCAGATATACAAGAGCAGCTGCATAAGGATGTTCCAAAAGAGTCCCTTGATAAATGGCTGAAGGAACTGGATAAAGATACAATTAAATGGGAAGATGAGGTTAGCCAATTGAAATTGAAGAAATTTCAACGTGATAAAAACGACTATGATTCTGATCAGGTCTTTAAGTGGCAACAGAGGAAAAATAAAGGTACTAAAAGAAGGAAATCAAGGGAAATGTCTATTACACCAAGTGTTTCAGGATCTGAGAGTCATGCGTCCACAAGTGATGTTGAGGAGCGTAGGGACTTCAATTTGAGGAAAGACACGAGAAGAAAACATTTTCCAGAGATGTTTAATAAAAGTAAACGACAAAAGGACCAAGATCATTTTAAGGTGGTTAATCTGTCAGGGCGTGTTCTATCATCCATACAGTTAGATATGTTGGAAAGAGGACTAACTTTCTCCCCTTCTTCCCGTATAGATCCGTTCTTAGCCATTAAGGATACGCATCTTTTCTCCAGGAAATTAGTCCTCAAAAAGTTACATCATAAAATTGATAATGGTGAGGATCTTTCCTCCCCAGATGAGCAAAGAGCTCTTGAAGCTTTGGAATCTCTTGAGGAAGAGAGTAATCCTTTAGTGGTAAGTAATATTCCTAACCACTTATATGATAAATCAAAAAAGTTTCCACCGTTGGGGCTATGCCCGGCGGTGGATGTCTTTACTAAATTAGTATCACAAGATATTGAACAGCTGGCTACCGATGGGAGACAGTCTTCTAATATATCTGGGGAGGAAAGACGGGCACTTAATGAATTGAGAACTTGGAAAGATGTACTTTTTAAGCAATCGGATAAAGGGGGTAATCTGGTTGTATGGCCGTACCAGATGTACGAGAAACAAGCATACAAACTGTTGGATGAGAGAGCATGCTATCGCAGATTGACACATAATCCAGTTTCTTCATTTCAGTTGGAACTGATTTCAATTCTAGAGAAGGCATTTGAGGAAGGAATTATTACAAAAAAATTATTGGATAATGTGAGGAATTTACAACCGAAATTTCCTACCTTCTACATTATTCCTAAATTACATAAGAACCCCATGGATCCCCAGGTCGCCCTATAGTGGCAGGAAATGGGGGACTATGTGAGACCATCTCGAATATTGTGGAATTTTTTCTAAAACCCATAGTATGTACTTTACCATCTTATATTAAAGATACCACATCGGCCCTTCAACGGTTAGACCAAATTCACCTTGAAGGTGATATGATGATGGTAACAGCCGATGTGGAAGCGTTATACACCTCTATAAGACATTCTGATGGGTTGGCAGCCACAAGATGGTTTCTACAGACCAGTAATGTGAGTCCCCCTACTGCTGACCTGATTTTGATTCTGTTAGAGTTTATTTTACATCATAATGTATTTACATTTGATAACTCAATTTTCTTGCAGACACAGGGTACGGCAATGGGGGCCTCTTGTGCCCCCGCTTATGCTAACTTATTTCTGGGCGCCTGGGAAAGGGATCTATTTCAGGGGGATCTCATCCAGGGTGTGAACAAAGTTCACAACTGGATGAGATATATAGACGATGTCTTTTTTCTCTGGGAGGGTACAGTTGGAGAATTGAATCAATTTATGGAAGCTTTAAATATTAATGACATTAATGTCAAACTCACCTTTCATTATGGTAGATCCTTGGACTTCTTGGATATCAAAATTGTGGCAGCTCCTGATGGTAGATTGCTCACAGATGTTTTTAGAAAACCCACAGCCACCAATACGTTATTGCGGGCCGATTCTTCCCATCTTGGATCGACAATTAAGAGTATCCCCATAAGTCAATTTCTGCGTATTAAAAGAATATGTTCCAATGAAAGTTTATTTGAAAATCAAGCCAAGGAGCTGACACGTAGATTTCAAGATAGAGGATACAGTCAGCGCTGTATCAAAAGAGGATATATGAGGGCTAGAAGAACTACACGTGATCAACTCCTATATGGAAAGCGAGAAATTGCTAACAAAGGTAAAGAACAGGTAAGGTTTATTACGACCTACAACACACAGTGGAAAGATTTAACAGATATTGTTCGAAAACATTGGGGAGTTTTGAGAGTGGATCCAATACTCAAAAGTATTTTACCCACTACTCCCTCTTTCGTGGCGAAACGTTCAACTAACTTTAAGGATCTTATTGTAAGAAGTCATTATGACTCTCCTGAGAGATGGGATATTAGAGCTCAGAATTCTGGTCGTAAGGGATTCTATCCTTGTGGATTCTGTAAAGGCTGTTTGAATTTAATTAAAGGAACAAGATTTTCTAATTTTGATGGGTCCAAAGTGTATGATATTCGCAAGAGTCTCACGTGCTCGTCTCAAGGAGTAATCTACCATGCGCAATGTCCTTGTGATAAGATTTATATAGGACTAACAACAAGAGAGTTAAAGATCAGAGTAAGGGAGCACGTGAGAGATATTACAAGAGCAGCTACATGTGATGACCCCTCACAGTTGAAAACCTTGCCACGACATTTCAAAGAATTTCATAATTGTAATGCAAGGGAGCTCAAAATTAAAGCTATAGACCAGATTTCCTTGGGTATACGGGGAGGAGACTTGGGTAAAATCTTGGCACAATGCGAGAGTAGGTGGATCTACAGGTTGGGTACTATGGCTCCGCAAGGCCTCAATGAAAATTTGGGGTTTTCATCATTTCTGTGATATCTATTGTTCTATTATAGTTCTTAGCTTTTTATGGGTAATTAGGGGATATTTTTATTTTTAGGTTGGTATTAATATAATTGTTTTTTAGATTCTAGTTACGATTTTTAAAGTGGAAAGTGGATCCCTGACGTTATTTGAGCGCTGGAAGAATCTCCTGGTGATAAGAAAGAAGTGATAAGCCTAGAAGAACTGGAGTGAAATAGAAGATCAACGTTTGCCTGTTTTGTACTTTTTGGGATATATTTTTGATAATTTTTGTAGTATATGGGATAAAATTTATATTATTGTTATTTATCACATGTTTAGAATATTATAAGTTGTTTAAGCTTACTTATTCAGGGTTTAATGCACAGTTATTTTTAGAGTAGATATAATTTAAAAAATTATATATATATATTATAAAGCACAATTATTGTTATTTAGTAGTATATTATTATAATTTGGTGTTTGGTTATGTGATCTTGCAGGCATACTGATACTGGTTGTTAAAAATTATCATAAGTATAGCAGGTTTTAAGGTATAATTGATGATTGAAGGGAAGGCCGATCGGCTCTGTGCGCATGCGCTTTATTCCTTCCTTCACATTTCCGGAAGTGCTCAGAACTGGAGTAGCTTGCGGTTCAGCAAGCGTTCCAGTGGGCGCATGACCGGAAATGACGTTTGTAATCAGGAAGCGATGAGAGCTCTATGCGCCGTTCGAAGCTGACGGCTGCCTCCAATCTAATATGATGTATGACGCATACGAATGCAGCGCTCTGATAGGTACGGGACTCATTTATAAACCCCTCAGTACCCACCTCTAGTACGCCCCCGGAAGAAGCGGGACAGCGAAACGTACGTCGGGGTGAGGGGGAGACTGTTGGCTGCGGAGCTTGGGCTGTCACTAGGCTGCTGATTTATTCCTGGGTAATGTATATGTGATTTACTTGCTGTTCAATTGCTATTGTGGCATAATATATATGGCGGAGCTTGGGCTGTCATTAGGCAGCTTATTAATTCCTGGGGAATGTATATGTGATTTACTTGCTATTCTATCGCTATTATGGCATAATATATATGGCATTTTAAGGTACATATGCAGTTATATGGGTTGTCACTAGGCTGCTAATTTATTCCTGGGTAATGTGTATGTGATTCACTTGCTGTTCTATTGCTATTGTGGCATAATATATATGGCGGAGCTTGGGCTGTCATTAGGCAGCTGATTAATTCCTGGGGAATGTATATGTGATTTACTTGCTATTCTATCGCTATTATGGCATAATATATATGGCATTTTAAGGGACATATGCAGTTATATATGGTGCATAATTCCAAGTATAACGAGCAGCCATCTAGTTTCCTCTTTTGGAATTGGGTGTTTTTTAATTGTATTTGTTACTATAAAATGTTTTCGGTGATTAATAAAATTTGTATTTTTCAGTATGATTTTTCTTGGAACTCTTCTTTTTGGTCACTTTAATTTAAGTGTCTGAATTTAAGTAAACTATCTTGCTGGGTTACCGGTTGTGGAACCTAGGATTCCCATGCCAAATTTGTTTTTGGGGGATCGGGCTAAATTTCTGAATTTCAAAAATAACTGTAAGTTGTTTTTTGCCTTAAAGCCTAAGTCTTCAGGTAATGCAGCACAGCAAGTTCAAATTGTCATCTCTCTCCTGCGCGGCGATCCTCAGGATTGGGCTTTTTCCCTGACACCTGGGGATCCTGTTTTGAATGATATTGATGCATTTTTTCTGGCTCTGGGGTTATTGTACGATGAGCCTAATGTCACTGATCAAGGTGAAAAAACCTTGTTGGCATTAAATCAGGGTCTTGAAGACGCTGAGTTGTACTGTCAGAAATTCCGAAAGTGGGCAGTCCTGACCAAATGGAATGATGATGCTTTGGCAGCCCTTTTTCGAAAGGGGCTGTCAGAGAATGTAAAGGATGTTATGGTGGGATTCCCTGCTCCCTCTGGTCTCAATGATTCTATGTCACTGGCTATTCAAATTGACAGACGTTTGCGTGAGTGCAGAGGTATGCGTGAGATAGTGTTGCCTTGTGAGCCAGCTTCTGAGCCCATGCAGTGTGATAGAGTGATTCTTGGGGCTCAGCGTCATGAGTTTCGAAAGCGCAATGGGTTATGTTTCTACTGTGGTAATGCCTCTCATGCTATTTCAGTCTGCCCTAAGCTGGGAAGACGTTTTGCACGCTCAGTTGTCTTGGTTAGTGTTCAGACTAAATTTATGTTGCCTGTTACTCTGATTTGCTCCCTGTCCATATTTTCTGCTCAGGCTTTTGTTGATTCAGGAGCAGCTATTAACCTGATGGATTTTGACTTTGCCAAACGTTGTGGGTTTCCCATGATACCCTTGCAGAAGTCTATTCCCCTACTGGGCATTGATTCTACCCCTTTGGCGGAGAATAAAACCCAGTTTTCTACTCAGGTGATAATGAGGGTTGAACCAGATCATCAGGAGAGTTGCAAATTTCTGGTGCTGTATAATCTGCATGACATTATTGTACTAGGTTTCCCTTGGTTACAGTCTCATAATCCTGTTTTGGATTGGAAATCTGTGTCTGTGACCAGTTGGGGCTGCCAATGTATTAATGCCGACACTCCTGTTTTTTCTGCCTCTCCCAAGTCTCAGGATGTTCCTGACTTTTTGACTGATTTTTCGGATGTATTTAGTGAAAGTAAATCTGCATCTTTGCCCCCTCACAGGAGCTACGATTGCGCTATTGAATTAGTGCCTGGTGGTAAATTTCCTAAAGGTCGCCTTTTTAACTTGTCTGTACCTGAACACGATGCTATGCGATCTTATATCAAGGAGTCATTGGAGAAGGGTCATATCAGACCATCCTCTTCACCCTTGGGTGCCGGTTTTTTCCTTGTGGCCAAAAAGGATGGTTCATTGAGGCCGTGTATTGATTATCATCTCTTGAATAAGATCACTGTGAAGTATCAATATCCGTTACCCTTGATTTCTGACCTGTTTTCCGGGGTGAAAAGTGCTAGTTGGTTTACCAAGGGGGCGTATAACCTTATTCGCATTAAGCACGGGGATGAATGGAATATGGCGTTTAATACCCCAGAGGGGCATTTTGAGTACCTAGTGATGCCCTTTGGGCTCACTAATGCTCCTTCCGTCTTCCAATCCTTCATGAATGATATTTTCAGGGATTTTGTGGATAAATTTCTGATTGTTTATTTGGATGATATCTTGATTTTTTCCAATGACTGGGACTCTCATGTGAAACATGTTCGGACTGTGTTCCAGATTTTGAGAGAGAATGCACTGTATGTGAGGGGATCAAAGTGTCTTTTTGGCGTACAGAAGGTCTCATTTCTGGGATTCATTTTGTCTCCGTCTGTTATTGAAATGGACCCGGTCAAGGTTCAGGCCATCTGTGATTGGGTCCAACCTACTTCGTTAAAGGCTCTTCAGAGATTTTTGGGTTTTGCCAATTTTTATCGTAAATTTATTGGTAATTTCTCCGGTATTGTTAAACCATTGACTGATTTGACCAAAAAGGGTTCTGATGTGGTGAATTGGCCTCCTGAGGCAGTCTCTGCGTTTCAGGAACTTAAGCAGAGATTCACTTCTGCTCCTGTTCTACGGCAGCCTGATGTTTCTCTGCCATTTCAGGTGGAGGTTGATGCCTCTGAAATTGGGGCAGGTGCCGTTTTGTCCCAAAGAGATCCAGAGACCTCTAAAAGTAACCCTTGTGCCTTTTTCTCTCGAAAATTTTCTCCAACTGAACGTAATTATGATGTGGGTAATCTGGAGTTATTAGCCATGAAGTGGGCTTTTGAAGAGTGGAGACATTGGCTGGAGGGAGCCAAACATCAGGTGGTGGTCCTCACGGACCATAAGAATCTGGTTTATCTGGAGTCAGCCAAGAGACTTAATCCTAGACAGGCCAGGTGGGCCTTGTTTTTCACACGTTTTAATTTTGTGGTTTCCTTTCTTCCTGGCACTAAGAATGTTAAGGCGGATGCCCTCTCGAGGAGTTTCCTTGCGGACTCTCCTGAGTTATCTGATCCTGCTGTTATTTTGAAAAAGGGTGTAGTTCTTTCCACCATCTCGCCCAATTTGAGACTGGCTCTGGAAGGGTGTCAGGAGGATAAACCCGAGCGCTGCCCTATTGGGAAATTGTTTGTCCCAGACCGGTGGAAAAAGAGTGTGATGTCTGAGATTCATTGTTCCGCGTTGGCCGGTCATCCCGGAATTTTTGGTACCAGAGACTTGGTTAGTCGTCCTTTTGGTGGCCTACTTTGTCTCGTCACGTCAGGGAATTTGTGCAGTCCTGCGGGACATGCTCTCGCTCCAAGTCTTGCTCTCGCTCTGGTGGTTTGTTGATGCCATTGCCTGTGCCCAAGAGACCAAGGACCCATATCTCTATGGATTTCATTTCCGACTTCCCTGTTTCTCAGAGAATGACCGTTATCTGGGTGATTTGTGATAGGTTTTCCAAAATGATACATCTTGTGCCATTACCTAAGTTGCCTTCCTCCTCCGAATTGGTGCCTTTGTTCCTTCAGCACGTGGTTCGGTTACACGGCATTCCTGAGAACATTGTGTCTGACAGAGGAGTCCAGTTTATTTCCAGATTTTGGAGGACTTTTTGTTCTAAACTTGGTGTTCAATTGTCTTTCTCCTCGGCTTTTCATCCTCAGAACAATGGACAAACTGAGAGAACAAACCAGACATTGGAGACTTATCTGAGATGCTTTGTGTCTGCTGATCAAGATGACTGGGTCTCTTTTTTGCCTTTGGCTGAGTTTGCTCTTAATAATAGGGCTAGCTCTGCCACTTTGATGTCTCCATTTTTCTGCAATTTTGGGTTTCACCCTCGATTTTCTTCGGGACAGACGGAGGCTTCTGTCTGTCCAGGTGTTGACTCTGTTGTGGAGCGTATGCAGCAGATTTGGGACCATGTAGTGGAGAGGTTGTCCCTCTCTCAGGAGAGGGCCCAGCGGTTTGCCAACCGGCATAGGACTGATGGTCCTCCGTTTGAAGTGGGGGACTTGGTCTGGTTGTCCTCAAGAAATATCCCTATGAGAGTTGCATCTCCTAAGTTTAAGCCTAGGTTCATTGGACCTTATAAGATCATGGAGATTCTTAATACTGTTTCCTTTCGTTTACTTCTTCCAGGGACATTTAAGATCCATAACGTGTTCCACAAGTCTTTATTGAAGAGGTTTGTCAAACCAGTGGTTCCTATGGCTGCGCCTCCTGACCCTGTTTTGGTTGAGGGCAATCTGGAGTATGTGGTTGAGAAAATATTGGATTCTCGTTTTTCTAGACGGAAACTCCAGTATTTGGTTAAGTAGAGAGGTTATGGTCAGGAGGACAATTCTTGGGTGTTTGCTTCGGACATCCATGCTAGGAGACTGATCCGTGCGTATCACAGAGCTCATCCTGACCGATCTGGTTGCCCAAGTGAGGGTTCGGTGACCCCTCCTCAAGGGGGGGTACTGTTGTGAATGTGTTAGAAATGAGTTCTGAGCAGAAGCTCCCTCTGGTGGTTGTAGACAGTGCTGAACCATTTAGTGAAGATCGGCAATCAGGAGTTACAGGCTGGTCCTATATAAGGGAGGTTCCCTCCCATCAGGGTTGCCCGTGATCAATTGTTCTTGTCTCAACTGTGGTTCCTGGTTCACTTGGAAGCTTGCTGAGTCTTGCCTCTTCTCCTGCTCTCAGATAAGAAATGTTCTGTTTTTATTTTTGTGCTTGCTTTTTGCATTGTTTCCTGCACTTTTGTGGAGGTCAGCCAGGTCCCCTCCGGGGGCTTGTGCTCCTCTCAGTTTGTCTGAGCCACTGTTGTTTGTTCATTTGCCTTTTCCAGTTTTTTTTCAGTGGCTGCGGCTTAGTTTTGTTACACCAGAGAACTAATTTAGGTGGTAGAGGTCGTGTGATCTCAGGTGTTTTTGTAATTAGTAGAGTTGGTACTTTTTAGGGTTTTTTGGGATTGCAGTAAGTGTCCTTCGTATCCTTTTCTGTCTAGGAAGATTGGGCCCCAACGTTTGATCATACTATTTTCTGTCTGTGTCTGTATTTCCTCTTGTCTAACCGCCATTACATGTTTGGGGGCTTCCTATGTTCTTTGGGGATCTGCTCCGGGGCAGATAGCTTTCCTCATTCTATCTTTAGGTGTAGTTAACCTCTCAGGCTGTGACGAGGCGTCTAGGACCAACGTAGGTACGCTCCACGGCTGCCTTTAGTTGTGGTGGTTAGTCAGGGTACTGCAATCCAGTAGATTCCAACCTCTCTGGTGTATTGCCGTTTTTGCTTGCTCTCCTCAGCTACCAAATCATAACAGATATGTGTTCATTCCCCCTAATATCTACATATATTTCATGTTCATTACCCACCTATAAAGCTCAGGGAATATAATATACACCTGTTTATATGGGATATGTGTTCATTCCTCTATTATCTACATATATTTCTTCTTCATTCCCCACCTATAAAGCTCAGGGAATGTAATATACACCTTTTTATATGGGATATGTGTTCATGGCCCTATTATCTACATATATTACATCTTCATTCCCCACCTATAAAGCAAAGGGAATATAATAAACACCTGTTTATATGGGATGTGTTCATTCCCCTATTATCTACATATATTTCATGTTCATTCCCACCTATAAAGCTCAGGGAATATAATATACACCTGTTTATATGGGATATGTGTTCATTCCTCTATTATCTACATATATTTCATCTTCATTCCCCACCAATAAAGCACAGGGAATATAATATACACCTGTATATATGGGATCTGTGTTCATTCCCCTATTATCTACATATATTTCATGTTCATTCCCCACCTATAAAGCTCAGGGAATATAATATACACCTGTTTATATGGGATATGTATTCATTCCCCTATTATCTACATATATTACATCTTCATTCCCCACCTATAAAGCTCAGGGAATATACTATACACCTGTTTATATGGGATATGTGTACATTCTCCTATTATCTACATATATTTCATGTTCATTCCCCACCTATAAAGCTCAGGGAATATAATATACACCTGTTTATATGGGAGATGTGTTCATTCCCCTATTATCTACGTATATTACATCTTCATTCCCCATCTATAAAGCTCAGAGAATATAATATACACCTGTTTATATGGGATATGTGTTCATTCCTCTATTATCTACATATATTTTATCTTCATTCCCCACCAATAAAGCACAGGGAATATAATATACATCTGTATATATGGGATCTGTGTTCATTCCCCTATTATCTACATATATTTCATGTTCATTCCCCACCTATAAAGCTCAGGGAATATAATATACACCTGTTTATATGGGATATGTATTCATTCCCCTATTATCTACATATATTACATCTTCATTCCCCACCTATAAAGCTCAGGGAATATACTATACACCTGTTTATATGGGATATGTGTACATTCTCCTATTATCTACATATATTTCATGTTCATTCCCCACCTATAAAGCTCAGGGAATATAATATACACCTGTTTATATGGGAGATGTGTTCATTCCCCTATTATCTACGTATATTACATCTTCATTCCCCATCTATAAAGCTCAGAGAATATAATATACACCTGTTTATATGGGATATGTGTTCATTCCCCTATTATCTACGTATATTACATCTTCATTCCCCACCTTTAAAGCTCAGGGAATATAATATACACCTGTATATATGGGATATGTGATCATTCCCCTATTATCTACATATATTTCATCTTCATTCCCCACCTATAAAGCTCAGGGAACATAATATACACCTGTTTATATGAGATATGTGTTCATTCCTCTATTATGATATGGAAATTTAATTAGGATAAAAATATCCTTCCGTGTTTGCTGCTTGCTTCTCCAAATCTCTATATAATGTCTTTTTGAGCGCTCAGAACGAAATGAGGACTGTCCACACGAAAGTGTCAGTATAACAGTTCGTCAAAGACCTACATTTATTATTCATTCAAGGTTTTATACGTTTACAAAAAGGGGCTGGTTAGTCAATTAACATACAATTAAAAGCTGCTAGATTATTGGCTGTTCTAGTGTAAATATGATAATTATGATAATCATGATTAAAAGAGCTGAAGTTGCAGAATTATTGTTTATATTCTTGTGACCTAGTTGTCTTGCATAACTATAATGTAAACAACAGATATCTAATAGGACTTTTTGTACTTCATGAATTTGTTCCTTTATGAAGGCCAGATTTCTTTAAAACGACTGATTATAGCTGGCCTAGAAATATGTGAGCATAAGGTTTTTTAGCAAGTGAGATCTATCTAACTGTGAACTGTGAATACATATATGTGAATATACTTTGAATATATGGAATACATATATATTTCCATGACAGTCCCCCCTTAGATACCACTTGCCCTAAAAAACCTGCTCCTGGCCTTTTCCAGGTTTTTTTCAGTGGCTCCTGCTTAGTTTTGTTACACCAGAGAACTAATTTAGGTGGTAGAGGTCGTGTGATCTCAGGTGTTTTTGTAATTAGTAGAGTTGGTACTTTTTAGGGTTTTTTGGGATTGCAGTAAGTGTCCTTCCTATCCTTTTCTGTCTAGGAAGATTGGGCCCCAACGTTTGATCATACTATTTTCTGTCTGTGTCTGTATTTCCTCTTGTCTAACCGCCATTACATGTTTGGGGGCTTCCTATGTTCTTTGGGGATCTGCTCCGGGGCAGATAGCTTTCCTCATTCTATCTTTAGGTGTAGTTAACCTCTCAGGCTGTGACGAGGCGTCTAGGACCAACGTAGGTACGCTCCACGGCTGCCTTTAGTTGTGGTGGTTAGTCAGGGTACTGCAATCCAGTAGATTCCAACCTCTCTGGTGTATTGCTGTTTTTGCTTGCTCTCCTCAGCTACCAAATCATAACAGATATGTGTTCATTCCCCCTAATATCTACATATATTTCATGTTCATTACCCACCTATAAAGCTCAGGGAATATAATATACACCTGTTTATATGGGATATGTGTTCATTCCTCTATTATCTACATATATTTCTTCTTCATTCCCCACCTATAAAGCTCAGGGAATGTAATATACACCTTTTTATATGGGATATGTGTTCATGGCCCTATTATCTACATATATTACATCTTCATTCCCCACCTATAAAGCAAAGGGAATATAATAAACACCTGTTTATATGGGATGTGTTCATTCCCCTATTATCTACATATATTTCATGTTCATTCCCACCTATAAAGCTCAGGGAATATAATATACACCTGTTTATATGGGATATGTGTTCATTCCTCTATTATCTACATATATTTCATCTTCATTCCCCACCAATAAAGCACAGGGAATATAATATACACCTGTATATATGGGATCTGTGTTCATTCCCCTATTATCTACATATATTTCATCTTCATTCCCCACCTATAAAGCTCAGGGAATATAATATACACCTGTTTATATGGGATATGTGTTCATTCTCCTATTATCTACAATATTTCATCTTCATTCCCCACCTATAAAGCTCAGGGAATATAATATACACCTGTTTATATGGGATATGTGTTCATTCTCCTATTATCTACATATATTTCATGTTCATTCCCCACCTATAAAGCTCAGGGAATATAATATACACCTGTTTATATGGGATATGTGTTCATTCCCCTATTATCTACATATATTACATCTTCATTCCCCACCTATAAAGCTCAGGGAATATACTATACACCTGTTTATATGGGATATGTGTACATTCTCCTATTATCTACATATATTTCATGTTCATTCCCCACCTATAAAGCTCAGGGAATATAATATACACCTGTTTATATGGGAGATGTGTTCATTCCCCTATTATCTACGTATATTACATCTTCATTCCCCACCTTTAAAGCTCAGGGAATATAATATACACCTGTATATATGGGATATGTGATCATTCCCCTATTATCTACATATATTTCATCTTCATTCCCCACCTATAAAGTTCAGGGAATATAATATACACCTGTTTATATGAGATATGTGTTCATTCCTCTATTATGATATGGAAATTTAATTAGGATAAAAATATCCTTCCGTGTTTGCTGCTTGCTTCTCCAAATCTCTATATAATGTCTTTTTGAGCGCTCAGAACGAAATGAGGACTGTCCACACGAAAGTGTCAGTATAACAGTTCGTCAAAGACCTACATTTATTATTCATTCAAGGTTTTATACGTTTACAAAAAGGGGCTGGTTAGTCAATTAACATACAATTAAAAGCTGCTAGATTATTGGCTGTTCTAGTGTAAATATGATAATTATGATAATCATGATTAAAAGAGCTGAAGTTGCAGAATTATTGTTTATATTCTTGTGACCTAGTTGTCTTGCATAACTATAATGTAAACAACAGATATCTAATAGGACTTTTTGTACTTCATGCATTTGTTCCTTTATGAAGGCCAGATTTCTTTAAAACGACTGATTATAGCTGGCCTAGAAATATGTGAGCACAAGGTTTTTTAGCAAGTGAGATCTATCTAACTGTGAACTGTGAATACATATATGTGAATATACTTTGAATATATGGAATACATATATATTTCCATGACAGTCCCCCCTTAGATACCACTTGCCCTAAAAAACCTGCTCCTGGCCCAAGCGCTGCAACTCTTTTGTTCTGCCTGTGAGTTGAGACACCCCTAGCGCATGTCTCCCCCACCGAATATAGACTTTTCGCAAATGGGCGGTCAGGAGGACTGTCCCTGTCGGGGGTTTATGTGTTTGCAATCATAGTCTCCTTATTTGATAGGATGATTCATCAAGGATGTGTATTCTCAGTCTGGAGGTAGTTCGGAGATCTGGTCAAGCCAGGCAGTTCTATCCGGACTGGTGCGAGGTCCAAGATGGTGAGTGGCATCAAATTGGTTGTCTCCTGAACAGTTTTTTCCATTTTCCTGCGGATACAAGGAATTACACAGCAACCAGTAATTAATGCAAAAATGAGAACCCCCATAATGGCTGTCCCAACCTGTGCCAACATTTTCTGCCACCCACTCATCCACCCAAAGTATAGATCCCATGTGTCAGTGACACCTGAGTTCTGTTTCAGTTCCTCTGATAACTCATTAAGTTTCTGTATTGCCATTGTGACTTTACCATTTGGGCCAGTGTTGTCTGGGATGTAGGTGCAACAGGTGTCTTTGATCATTTTGTAAACACCTCCTTTCTCAGCTAGAATCATATCCAAAGCCATTCTATTCTGGAATGCCATAATGGAAGTGGGGCCTAACTGTGCTGCCAAACCTTTTACAGCATCTATGGTGAAGTTAACAAATCTCTGCTGGTTATAATAGATGTAATTTATCCAATCAACATTTTTGTTTATAGTGACTCAAATCCTGCTTTAACTTGGTCTCTGGCCTTGAACTCATCAGGTAGGTCATCTGGTCATCTGTCTGGTCAGTCAGAGCATCCACGACATCCTTCATGGCTTAGGTGTCTCTCCTGGTACGGGAGCTTCCTTGCAATGCGATACGTGGATTCAGACAGGCTTTCCCTCTAGTTACACAGAGGTTGATGTCATCTGGGGCTCTTGGACAGGATCATCAAATCTGGCAGTGAGGAGAAAAACTCGAGAATGGACATTAGTTTTTGACCAATTCAATTACATAAGTGTTATGATTTGGTAGCTGAGGAGAGCAGGCAAAAAAAGCAATACACCAGAGAGATTGGAATCTATGGGATTGCAGTACCCTGACTAACCACCACAACTAAAGGCAGCCGTGGAGCGTTCCTACGTTGGTCCTAGATGCCTCGTCACAGCCTGAGAAGCTAACTACACCTAAAGATAGAAAAAGGAAAGCTATCTGCCCCGGAGCAGATCCCCAAAGAACATAGGAAGCCCCCAAACATGTAATGGCGGTTAGACAAGAGGAAATACAGACACAGACAGAAAATAGAATGCGCAAACGCTGGGGCCCAATCTGTCTAGATCAGGGTGGGCAATTAATTTTGCCAGGGGGCCGCATGAGAAATTGGGATGGTTTTAGAGGGCCGGACTAATATAATTAACTCCGTTCTACCCAATACTGTATATATACATATATATATATACTGTATACTGTATATATACATTCCTGCCCATTATCATCATCTTCTCCCCATCATCATCAATGCCTCCCCATTATCAGCAATGCCTGCCCATCATCATCTTCTCCCCATCATCAATGCCTGCCCATTATCATCATCTTCTCCCCATCATCATCAATGCCTCCCCATTATCAGCAATGCCTGCCCATCATCATCTTCTCCCCATCATCAATACCTGCCCATTATCATCATCTTCTCCCCATCATCATCAATGCCTGCCCATCATCATCATCTTCTCCCCATCATCAATGCCTGCCCATTATCATCATCTTCTCCCCATCATCAATGCCTGCCCATTATCATCAATACCTGCCCATTATCATCATCTTCTCCCCATCATCATCAATGCCTGCCCATCATCATCATCATCTTCTCCCCATCATCAATGCCTGCCCATTATCATCAATACCTGCCCATTATCATCATCTTCTCCCCATCATCATCAATGCCCCCCATTATCAGCAATGCCTGCCCATCATCACACACAGACAGCACACACACACACACACACACACACACACGTCTTACCTGTCCAGCGTCCCCGCTCTCTGACACAGCCGGCCGCTGAATGATGATGTCATTCAGCGGCCGGCTGTGAGAGGAAGCGCCGGTGGAGCCCGGAGCTGCAGCAGCGGAGGCACGGGAGAGGTAAGTATTGTGCCAGCTGATGCGGGGGCCCTGAGACTGCCGGAGCGCCTCCGCGGGCCGGTCACTGACAGCCGGCGGGCCGGATGCGGCCCGCGGGCCGCCCCTTGCCCGGGTCTGGTCTAGATAGAAGAGGATAGGAAAGGCACTTACTGCAACCCCAAAAAACCCTGAAAAGTACCAACTCTACTAATTACAAAAACACCTGAGATCACACGACTTCTACCACCTAAATTAGTTCTCTGGTGTAACAAAAACTAAACAGCAACCACTGAAAAAAAACTGGAAAAGGCAAATGAACAAACAGTGGCTGAACTAAACTGAGAGGAGCACAAGCCCCCCGAAGGGGACCCGTTAGACCCCCACAGAAGTGCAGGACAAAATGCAGGCACCAAAAAACTAAAAGAAGAAAATGTCTTATCTGTTAGCAGAAGATGCAGGCACGAAACAGCTTTTCTGGGTCTCTGGGAGTGTGCCTTTCGCTAAACAGTGCAATTAGGAGTGTGTCATGCCATGGTTTGCGTGTCTCTTGGGCAATTTTTCAGCATTCTATTCTTAAGTGTTTCGTTCAGTTTTTCTACCTTCCTGCTGCTCTGGGGGTGGTAAGGAGTGTGTAGGCCTAAATCTGACCCTACTGCTAATCGGGTCTTGTGTGTCAGATTTGCTGTGAATGCGGGTCCCTGATCACTTTCTATCATTTCTGGAACCCCGTATCTGCACACTATTTTCCGAAAGTAGATTCGTTGCAGTAGTCTTTGCTGACTTGGAAGGCTTCTGTTCATCTTGAAAATACTTCTTTTGACCACAATGGCGTATTTGAATCCTTCACTTGGCGATATCTGGATGTGGTCTATCTGGATCCTTTGAAGCTGGTAGAGTGGTCTTTCCAGATGAGGTGAGGGGGACTTTCTTCCATACGTCCAGGCTTGCATTTGCCGCAGGTCAGACAGCTGCTGGTGAATTTGGCTGTTAGGGTGGAGATCCCTGAAGTGAAAACAGTAAGCACCAATCAGATCATTCATTTGTGTCTTTGATATGTGGATGTGGGTCCATCTACCCATTGGACCAACATAGGGTGCATACTTTGTGGTAGGCAGAGTTTGAAGTCTATTATTGATAGCCTTCTTTCTTCACATGTTGCTTTTTTCGCATTAAGCTCTTCTTCTCCTTTTGGAGCTTGGTCTTGTAACTTCTTGAGCAGATTCCAGGACGTTTCTTTGTCAGGTTTCTTGTCTTCAGTCGTCATGTAGTAGCCGTCCGGCTCTACGACCTCTCCCACTTCTCCATGTTGTCTTCCTTTGGCTGCTTCTTTGGCTGCCATGTCCGCCATGTTATTGCCTCACGCCTCTTCTGTTCTCAGTTTTCCATGCACTTTGATTTTTCAAATTGCCACCATTTTGGAAGTTGGAGTATACCCAGTAGGTCCCTGAAGGCTCCATGATGCTTCACGGTTGTCCCGTTTGCTGTGATGAAGTCCCTTGTAGCCCAGATGGGTCTAAAGTCGTGTGCTATGCCATGCGAGTACCTGTAGTCCGTGTAGATGTTTGCAGTCTTGCCTTCTGCCATCTGGCAGGCCTTCGTCAGCGCTATCAATTCTGCTTCCTGGGCTGACAGGCTAGGTGACAGACTTCTGGACCACAGGATTTCTTGATTGCTGGTCACTGCACTTCCTGTGTTGAAACTTCTTCTGGAGCCATCCAAGTATCCCCCTTGGGAGTGGGAGTCGAGCGGCCGGGCTGAGGACTGTAGGTCTGGAGACGGTGACATTATGAGACAAAGGCAATAGAGGCGCCACAAAGATGCCTGGCGGTGGAGAGATTACTGTTGGTTGAGCTTGATTGAAGATTGCCAAGATGTCATGTGGAGTGAGAGTTTCCAGTGGCTGTCCAAAAGTGATGTCAGCAACCTTGTCCAGGAGGGTGTGTGCTGCAGATACTGCCATCAGGCAGGAGGGTGCTCTTCTTGCAACTGGATCCAAGCGGGCTGAGAAGCAGCCTAAAAGTCTCTGTTTTCCCCCGTGAATCCGTGCCAGGACTCCAGTAGCATGACCTTCTTTCTTCCATCAGGTAGACGGAAAGACTTTTCATAGTCAGGTAGGCCTGGTATTGGCGCTGAGACTGTGGAGTTCTTCCAATCTCCTGAATGGGTTGAAGGCTGCGTCTGATAAAAGGAGCGGGGTTGCGTTGATGCAGGCGCACAGAGGCTGCATTAGGACTGAGGCATCAGGGATCCAGGTTCTGCAATATGACACTAGACCAGGGAAGGCCTGCAGCATTCTTGGAGTTGTTGGGGGAGCCATCTTCTCCACAGTGGTCTTCCAGTCTTTTGACATGTGTTTCGTCTTGTGGGCAATACGGTGTCCCAGGGATGTAACTTGCTTCTGGCATCACTGGACTTTGTTCTTCCAGACCTTGCGTTGCTGTTCTTCCAGGTAGAGTAGGAGAGATAAGGAATAGGCTGTGCAGGTGTCGATGTCAACCACACAAAAGAGAAAGTCATCCACGTGTTGTAGAAGAGTGACTCTTGCATATTCTGCAATCCAGTTGACGAAGATGGAGGACATTGTCTTGGTGAAACTTAAAGGGCTTGTTTTGAGCACCTTGAGACAACATTGTCCATATGCACTGCACTGGTGCGTGAAAGCAGGCCTCCAGGTGGAGGGGAAACACTGAAGAAGGTACTGGCCAGGTTGATCACCGTGAATACCGTTGCGGTGACTGGGACTCTTGAGAGCAGAGTGTGATGGTACAGCACTGTTGGGGTTTCAAATACCGTAGCCTCTTTCGCGGCCTCCAGGCCTTGCACCATTCTGAACTCAGTGGGTTTACAGTCTTTTTCTTCACTGTGGAAAGCTGGGATTGATTCCGATGGGCGAGGCAGCCCAGTTTGGCCTTGTCCTTCAGTATGCGGCAGGGGACTCCCATCTGCTGGTGCAGATCTGGTGGGAAAACAAGCCGTCTACTAGGATCCACATCATGAGAGATGACGACCAGCTGGCTTTCTTGTTCTCCACCAAGACAGTCACTGTGTTAGCACCTGCTCTGGTCACAGGGGGTCTTCTTGTTGGGACGTCTCCTTAAACGGCTGCTTTTCTCTCAGCACGGGCCATCAGTAGTTTCTTTTTCTCCAGCTCGGTCTCAGGTCAATATTTGTGCACAAGTCTGAAGAGCTGAGTGGCCTTTTTCCGGTCTAGGGCCTGGGTGAACTGGTTGATTGCAGGGGGCACCTCCTGGTGCTTGCAAAAGATGAACCTTTGGCGTTAGAGCTGGATGAGGTGTTGCCATTCCATGAAGCGAGTAGAGTCCTTCTTGAGTTGAATATCCTGGCCAATGTCAAAGTTCTCAGGCCGTCTTCTTAGGCGAGTTCACTTAGACCTTCAGTTGGTCAGAGACATCTTGACTCTGGGTGATGGAGTGGCTTTTCTGGTACTATGTCCAGCACCTCCTGTGATAGGTCTGCAGTGTGGTTGTTTGAGGTTCCTGTTTCTTCTTGTGTCAGGGGTGAAGAAAGTGTCATGGTCCCATCTTCCTGGAACACTCTGGTCGCTTTCAGCTTCTGCAGTAGGTCCACTCCCAATAGGTTGAGGGTGCAGGTTTTTTACACAACAAACTGGGACATGATGGAGTGTTCTGGCTGAGTCCACACGCTCAGGGGCTTCATAATCTGGAAATATCTGACTTGACCATCAATTCCCATGCAGGAAGCAGAAGATTCTGATAGATAGGTGAGGTTGCGGAGTTCCACAAGAAAAGATATGACTACGCCATCCACTCTCAGGATATTGGTCCCACTGGTGGGGTTCCTTGTGGACTTGGTGTGCTCTTGTCCTATGGACGGGGTTCTTCACTGCTTTCTGTGTTTCTTCTTTTTCTGGGTGAAGTCAGTGTTCTGCACCGGTTCTGGAAATGACCAAACTCGCCACAGTTGTAACACTTGACATTCCTTCTGTCCCGGCGGGACTCAATCCTTTTTGCTACTGTGAGCAGGGTATCCATTGCTATTGACGTGTACTCAGGCCTGGCTGCTACCAGTGGTTTCCTGATTGGTTCTCTCAGTCCATGCACAAAAGCCTGTGCCAACATCCGTCTGTGTGTCTGATCATGGGTAATGAGGCCCAAATCTTGAAACACTTGCATTACTCTGTCATGGAACTTCTCCACAGACTCTGTCTTGTCTTGACTCGTGACATGTAGGATGAGAGTTTGTCCTGTCAGTCTGCTTTTGGCCCATTCTCTGAGTTGCTCAATTAGCTTTGGTCCTGTCTCCCAGGCATACGCATCTAACTCTGTTGGAAGCTTGAAGTGTTCTCTCATAATTGGCCAGAATGCATCACCTGCTTTTATTTCCATTACGGTCCAGAGATCAGTCCAGGCTGCTGCATACGTTCGCTGGATCTGCTGCATTTTTTGGCAAAATGGCATGGGGTGTATCCCTGGGTCTGGCAGCATACTGATCACCTGGCTTGGGATGAAGGGCTCATAGGATGGTGCCTCTACCTGTCCCTGCTCTATTGGTGCTTGTGTGTTTTCTTCCCTAGTATTGGGCAGCATGTGTGACGTTGCATCTTCATCTTCATCAGATAAGAAGTGACATGGTGTACTTGGTGCATACACTGGGTGAGATTTGGGCTTTAAAGTTGTCTTGCTGCATGGGGATTTCCCACTTCCTTGCTGAGGCTGCGGTGGATCAGTGTCATGGTTCCATGCTAGCAGCCCTGTAGCTATACCACCCCCCTGTGAAGCAAGCCCTAGCTGTGGACTGTTGTGTCTGGGGGCTACATGTAGCGTTTTGTGTAGGGAGATCTGCACTTTCTTCTCCTGATATAATGACTGGCAATGTTTGTACTGTGCTTGGGATAGACAAGGTGCCCTGTGCTGGAAACACTGAATACAGGGACACCACATTGCTTGGATTGGGCGTTGACCCAGTTGATGACGAAGTAGAAAAAAGAGGAAGAGAAGGGAGGTGTGAGGGAGGAGCGAGAGAAAGAGGAGGGGAGGGAGAGAAGAGTGAAAGGGGGAAAAGAGAGAAAGATGGAGGAGAGAGAGAGAAGAAAGATGGAGGGGGAGAAGTAGAAGAAGATGAAGAACAAGATTTGAGAGTTGGAGAGGAAGAGATAGAAGAAGAGGAAGATGAAGAAAATGGATGTGTCAGAGATGTGATGGAGGGAAAAGAAGGAATGAGAGGGATGGCAGCGAGGAAAGAGGAGAAAAGTCTGAAGAAGAAAGAGAAAGGGACTGAGAGAAGAAAAAGGAGAGGGTGTCCCCCCTGTGACTCTTGAGAGGGGATGGTTGAAACAAAAATGCCTTCTCCCTGTGGAGAGAGGCGGGGAGCGTTTTTCCCTGTACAAGGCTCCTTACTCAATGAGAGCAGCCTACACCTGTCCCGTGTCTCCACATGATGGACATGTGATGTGTGTGACTCTGAATTCTGCTCTTGTGACATGTCAGTGATCTTTTTCTCACAGATGATTTAACACCTTTTCAAACTTATTCACATAAAAAAAAAATCACTTCCTGGTCCGTTCAAATTAACTTGCTGTATCTTTTACACGATGCACCGCTGCTCTTTTATGGCAGATGGTAATCTATTAATAAACTTTCCCGTTACCTTTCAAATAACAAAAAAACAAGAAAAAACATTTCATTATGCAGCGTAAAGGCTGCCTGTCTATTTGCTTCTCACATACTCTGACATTCTATTCACATGCCTAGCCCTTCGATTCTTACGTACTGTGTCTATTCCAAAAACCTATTCAACAAAGGTGATTTAAAAATCTGAAAACTGCACTCTGGTTCTGTTTGTTCTCGCCGAATGCCCGACGGGAGGGGCTACTCAGACCACTGCGTAGTTTGTGTCTGCTCTCTCCCTCAGCCTGTAATTCTCCTTATCTATGTGACCTTGTTCTAAAGCAAGCTTGTAGAAAAAAAAAAAAAATTGCTGGAGAAATAAAACTCTAAAATAAATTGCTTAGAGAAAAAATCTCTCCAAAATCATTTAAAAATGTACTTAAAAGAAAAATTTTAAAAAACAAAAAGTTAGATTTAGTAAAAAAAACTCTAGAAAAAGAAAACAAAAAAAAATAAATTCACCAAAAAGGGGAGAAAAGAAAAACCGTATTAATCATAAAACTCTGAAAAACAACCCTTGTTACTAAAACAGCTAATTAAAAATCTCTGGAATGTCAGCTGGCTGCTTCCCCCCTCCCTTCCTTATATCTCTGCTTGCTGTCTCTATAGGCACTGAAATCACGTATCAAAAAAAAAAAAAAAAAATTATTATTCCTCAGAATAGCAAAAAATGAATATAGTTCAGTCTGAATGCCTGATAATTCTCACGTTAAAACCTGTAGCCAAAAAACTAGCTTAAAAAAATAAAAATCAAAGCCAAGAAACAGAATGCCTGATAACGTGATTAGCAGAGGAGGGGGGTCAAAGGGGTTTTCTCGCTGCTGCAGCCAGCACACTGCTCTGAATGAGATACTGACAGAGCGCACGGAGATGTGATTTAAAGCGACAGTACCTGATACAGACAGTGAGACAGACACCCGGGAGAATACGAATCCCTCTTTTGATGATCTGTGACACATACAAGCTGCTCTGGTAACTGATAACGCACCAATTGCACTGAGCGCGGTGAGGCTCAAGGTTCTATCGCTCTGTACGTACGCCCTGGCTGGTGCGCCGGTCACAGTAATCTGCAATAGCCTTCATCAAAATTCTCACTATCCACGTCTGATTTGACTGGGATGGCCTCCCGGTGTGTGGACAATTATTGTGAGAACTTATCCAAACAAAGCTTCTGCCCTTCACGTCTGATTTGACTGGGATGGCCTCCCAGTGCGTGAAAGTTTACTGCAGAAACTTAACCGAACAAAGCCCTCGCTTCCACAACTGGATTTTTTGGGATAACCTCCCTCCAATGTGTGAAGAATATCTGCGTGGACTTATCCAAAACAAAGCTCCAGCCCTTCACGTCTGATTTGACTGGGATGGCCTCCCGGTGCGTGAAAGTTTACTGCGGGAACTTATGCAGCAATTGTCTTTTGCTATACAGCCCCCAGAGATCAGCAAGCAAAAACACAGTCACCGTTCCAACTTTCTCCCGGTTCACATAAAACATGAAACATACACAGCACAGCAGCAACCAACTCGGCTTATATCCCAGGGCTTTTGGATAAGGGTATGGACTTTTTACACAACCTGGGAATGTGGTGATGACCACGTCCGACCGGCTGGAAGTGTAGGCTAGGACTAGGCACAGGGAACATTCAGGTAAGATGACAAAGTTTTCTTACCTTACTGATGGAGCTGCAGTCTCCGTCCCGTGTGCCAAGGCCAGGGCCAACACCCCCGTCTCTCCGGTCGGCCGGGTCCTCGTGCGTTTCGTCCAATGCCCCGCGTGCAGGCGCCAACTGATATGGAAATTTAATTAGGATAAAAATATCCTTCCGTGTTTGCTGCTTGCTTCTCCAAATCTCTATATAATGTCTTTTTGAGCGCTCAGAACGAAATGAGGACTGTCCACACGAAAGTGTCAGTATAACAGTTCGTCAAAGACCTACATTTATTATTCATTCAAGATTTTATACGTTTACAAAAAGGGGCTGGTTAGTCAATTAACATACAATTAAAAGCTGCTAGATTATTGGCTGTTCTAGTGTAAATATGATAATTATGATAATCATGATTAAAAGAGCTGAAGTTGCAGAATTATTGTTTATATTCTTGTGACCTAGTTGTCTTGCATAACTATAATGTAAACAACAGATATCTAATAGGACTTTTTGTACTTCATGCATTTGTTCCTTTATGAAGGCCAGATTTCTTTAAAACGACTGATTATAGCTGGCCTAGAAATATGTGAGCACAAGGTTTTTTAGCAAGTGAGATCTATCTAACTGTGAACTGTGAATACATATATGTGAATATACTTTGAATATATGGAATACATATATATTTCCATGACAATTATCTACATATATTTCATGATCATTCCCCACCTATAAAGCTCAGGGAATATAATATACACCTGTTTATATGGGATATGTGTTCATTCCTCTATTATCTACATATATTTCATGTTCATTCCCCACCTATAAAGCTCAGGGAATATAATATACACCTGTTTATATGGTATATGTGTTCATTCCCCTATTATCTACACATATTACATCTTCATTCCCCACCTATAAAGCTCAGGGAATATAATATACACCTGTTTATATGGGATATGTGTTCATTCTCCTATTATCTATATATATTACATCTTCATTCCCCACCTATAAAGCTCAGGGAATATAATATACTCCTGTTTATATGGGATATGTGTTCATTCCTCTATTATCTGCATATATTTCATGTTCATTCACCACCTATAAAGCTCAGGGAATATAATATACACCTGTTTATATGGGATATGTGTTCATTCCTCTATTATCTACATATATTACATCTTCATTCCCCACCTATAAAGCTCAGGGAATATAATATACTCCTGTTTATATGGGATATGTGTTCATGTCCCTATTATCTACATAATTTCATCTTCATTCCCCACCTATAAAGCTCAGGGAATATAATATACACCTGTTTATATGGGATATGTGTTCATGTCCCTATTATCTACATATATTTCATCTTCATTCCCCACCTATAAAGCTCAGGGAATATAATATACACCTGTTTATATGGGATATGTGTTCATTCCTCTATTATCTACATATATTACATCTTCATTCCCCACCTATAAAGCTCAGGGAATATAATATACTCCTGTTTATATGGGATATGTGTTCATTCCTCTATTATCTGCATATATTTCATGTTCATTCACCACCTATAAAGCTCAGGGAATATAATATACACCTGTTTATATGGGATATGTGTTCATTCCTCTATTATCTACATATATTACATCTTCATTCCCCACCTATAAAGCTCAGGGAATATAATATACTCCTGTTTATATGGGATATGTGTTCATTCCTCTATTATCTGCATATATTTCATGTTCATTCACCACCTATAAAGCTCAGGGAATATAATATACACCTGTTTATATGGGATATGTGTTCATTCCTCTATTATCTACATATATTTCATATTCATTCCCCACCTATAAAGCTCAGGGAATATAATATACACCTGTTTATATGGGATATGTGTTCATGTCCCTATTATCTACATATATTACATCTTCATTCCCCACCTATAAAGCTCAGGGAATATAATATACACCTGTTTATATGGGATATGTGTTCATTCCTCTATTATCTACATATATTTCATGTTCATTCACCACCTATAAAGCTCAGGGAATATAATATACACCTGTTTATATGGGATATGTGTTCATTCCTCTATTATCTACATATATTACATCTTCATTCCCACCTATAAAGCTCAGGGAATATAATATACACCTGTTTATATGGGATATGTGTTCATTCCTCTATTATCTACATATATTTCATGTTCATTCACCACCTATAAGGCTCAGGGAATATAATATACACCTGTTTATATGGGATATGTGATCATTCCCCTATTATCTACATATATTTCATCTTCATTCCCCACCTATAAAGCTCAGGGAATATAATATACACCTGTCTATATGGGATATGTGTTAATTCCCCTATTATCTACATATATTACATGTTCATTCCCCACCTATAAAGCTCAGGGAATATAATATACACCTGTTTATATGGGATATGTGTTCATTCCTATATTATCTACATATATTTCATCTTCATTCCCCACCTATAAAGCTCAGGGAATATAATATACACCTGTTTATATGGGATATGTGTTCATTCTCCTATTATCTACATATATTTCATCTTCATTCCCAACCTATAAAGCTCAGGGAATATAATATAAACCTGTTTATATGGGATATGTGTTCATTCTCCTATTATCTACATATATTTCATGTTCATTCCCCACCTATAAAGCTCAGGGAATATAATATACACCTGTTTATATGGGATATGTGTTCATTCTCCTATTATCTACATATATTTCATCTTCATTCCCAACCTATAAAGCTCAGGGAATATAATATACACCTGTTTATATGGGATATGTGTTCATTCCCCTATTATTTACATATATTACATGTTCATTCCCCACCTATAAAGCTCAGGGAATATAATATACACCTGTTTATATGGGATATGTGTTCATTCCCCTATTATCTACATATATTTCATGTTCATTCCTCACCTATAAAGCTCAGGGAATATAATATACACCTGTTTATATGGGATATGTGTTCATTCCCCTATTATCTACATATATTTCATGTTCATTCCTCACCTATAAAGCTCAGGGAATATAATATACACCTGTTTATATGGGATTGAGCTGGACCGCAGAGTGAAGGCAAAAGAGCCAAGAAGTGCTAAGCATCTCTGGGAACTCCTTCAAGATTGTTGGAAGACCTTTTCCGGTGACTACCTCTTGAAGCTCATCAAGAGAATGCAAAGAGTGTGCAAAGCAGTAATCAAAGCAAAAAGTGGCTACTTCGAAGAACCTAGAATATAAGACATATTTTCAGTTGTTTCACACTTTTTTGTAAAGTGTAATGTATAATTCCACATGTGATAATTCATAGTTTTGATGCCTTCAGTGTGAATGTAAAATTTTCATAGTCATGAAAATACAGAAAAATCTTTGAATGAGAAGGTGTGTCCAAACTTTTGATCTGTACTGTATATAGACTATATATATATGTTTTCATGAATATATGAGGCCATGGATCCATTATATGTCCATTTTGCAAGCCGTCGAGAAAATCTCGCCATACGGATGTCACAGGGATGCTTAGAATCGCACCCTCGCATTACAAACGGATGACATACGGATCACTGTTCAGGGAACATTTGTGCGATTCTCGTCTGTGAAAAACGGACCAATTTTTTTTATACGTTGTGTGTGACTCCAGCCTAACTCTCATAGTTGTGGTCTACCTATGGTGTCAATTACAGGCCTCTCTCATGTTTTTAACTGGGAGAGCTTTCACAATTGGTGGCTGACTAAATACTTTTTTTCCCCACTCTAAGACCCTGCATCAGTTCATTTCCAAGAGCCAAATCAAGGGGGGGGTCCTTTACTTAATTAAAGGGGTCCTTTACTTAATTAAGGGGGTCCTTTACTTAATTAAGGGGGTCCTTTACTTAATTAAGGGGTCCTTTACTTAATTAAAAGTATTGGTATAATTCTGCGACTCGTTCCAAGTATTCATTACTTGAGTAGTGGGTAAAAATTCTTTCTCATTCTAGCCAATTTTGTTATAAATATGAGTCAAAGAAATTCAAATTCAAAACCTCTATCCTCCAAACTCATCCCTCAAAAACAACCGCCATCACATTCTCAATCAAAAAATAAAGAGATAACTCGTTCACCCTCAGTGGATTCTATCAATCTCTTGAGTCCATACAAATCTAGATCTCCTCTTAAAGGGGACAACTTGCCTGCTTCACATAGTTCCAACAAGGTATCTCGATCTGGTCTCCCAAAAAGTAATTCCACTGAGGTCCCTTCTCATGTCTCCGCCAATCCCCTTAATTCAGCAGATTTCATGGATACCACTATATCTGCTAAGAGAAAAAATCCAGGTTCGTGGGGGAAAAATTCTCCTCCATAAAAAACTCGTCAGAGGAAGAATCTGAAGATCTTTCTCCAAATTCTAGCCCAACCAAACACATATCAAAAAAGAAAGATAATAATCCCCCTTTTGATCAGATTCGGTCGGACTTCGGTTCGATGGAATCTCTTCTATCTAACCTCATAGACAGGATTGGCGACCGCATGAGCGCGGACCTTCAAAAACAAAACGAAATTTTTCAAAATACTTTCGAACTTTTCAATAAGAGATTGGACAATCACGAGTCTAGGATTGAGGTATTGGAGAGGAAAATGGACTCTCTAACTACTGAAAATAAAGATGCTCATTCAGAGATTTCTAGACTTAAAAATAAGTTGGCAGACATAGAAGACAGGAGTAGGAGGAACAACATCAAAATCAGAGGCATCTCTGAGGACGTCTCCCCCGCCAACTTATTAGAATACACTACTAAATTGTTTAAAAAGATCCTGCCCAATCTTACAAAGGGCGATCTTACCATTGACAGGATCCACCGTCTTCCTAAACCCCCCAACATTGCAAAAGATCTCCCAAGAGACACAATCATGAGAGTTCATTTTTATCACGTAAAGGAACAAATCATGAACTTTTTCAGAAATGAAAAAGGATTTCCTGATCAGTACTCCCACCTCAAGGTTTTTGCAGATTTATCTAAAGAAACTCTTGAAGGTAGGAGAAACTTCAACTCAATCACTTCCCTTCTTCGTGATAATAATGTCCTCTACAAATGGGGTTTTCCCCTCAAACTCTTTGTTAATGTTAAGGGCAAAACTCATGTTCTTTTATCCCCGAAGGAGGGAAACAGTTTCTTGAAATCTATAGGTATCTCCTCCCATTCTCGTTCCTCTGACAGATTGGTTCATAACAGTCTTACTTGAGGACATTTTTGCATTTCCTCTGTAATTAATTTGAATATTTCAGACTTAGTTCTATACCTGTATTTACTCTATTAAAATATGTATAGATATTTGTTTCATTATTACCAACTGTTTTTGGTTTTCTCCTATACCATGATATTTTATGTCTAGGTCGCTTCCTCACGAGAGCACGAATGTTGTTCCTGTCTTATTTCCCCATAGATTAGAAGAACACACTCTTCAGTGTAGTTCCTGTGGACATTTGTCCTTTGTTTTGGTTATAACTTGTTTTAAATTGTATTGATTGAATAAATCTTTCCTTTTTTGGCCTAGTCAAAGTAGGTCAGGGAAGGAGAAGAAAAAGTTGAACCTTGTGCCAGTCTTTTTCCTTATCCCATCCTTTCCTTCTTCTTTATTACAAACCAAAATGAGTATCAAAATCCTTACATACAATGTTAGGGGCTTAATAGTCCGTGGAAAAGGGCCTCTCTTTGGAGAGAACTTACCAAAATATCTGCTGATGTGGCCTGTATTCAGGAATCCAAATTTAAATTAGATGAACATCCTAAGCTCATCCACAAAAAATTCCCCCATGTGTTTCTTGCGAATAACACAAAGAAAAAAGCTGGAGTTGCCACCATAATTAGAGATTCCATCCCTTTCGAACTGATTGAAGAAATAGCTGACCCTAAAGGTAGATATCTTCTTCTGACATGTAAACTAAATAACCAGATTACTACAATAGCTAATATCTATGCCCCTAATTCGAACCAAACTCGCTTCTTAAACAAAGTTTTTAGGAAAATTGACTCCCATTAAAAAAGGTGACCTAATCATTCTTGGAGATTTTAATTCAGTTCCCGACCACATTTTAGACTCTTCATCAAAAAGTAGATCCCAATATAATACTCTGAACCACTGGATATACGAAAAAGAACTGTTCGATGTGTTCAGATGCCTCCATTCTACTTCAAGAGAGTATTCCCACTTTTCCTCAACTCATCAGTCAGCTTCCCGCATAGATTTGATTCTAACCAACATCTTTTCCCTTCGAAAATTTAAAGCAGTCACAATAAAAGACCATTCCCCCGTCATTGGAGAGTTGTCCTTAGGTCCTCCCCTTAATAATCATTTTTTATGGAAATGTAACAATAACATCATTCACGACCCCATCCATAAATCTACTATTGAAACAGCATTAAATCAATTTTTCGAGATTAACAAACCAGAAACTACCAACTCTTTCATAAATTGGTGTGCTCACAAGGCTGTGAAACGAGGATCCTTAATCCAATTATCCTCTAGAATCAAAAAAGAAAGTAACAAAAAAATAAAAGATCTTCAATCTCTGATCCATAAAAAAGAGATGGAATTGATTAGTTGTTCCTCTCCCCCCTTAAACTGAACTCGGAACTTATGTCCCTCAGATTAGAGTTGAAAGCATCTATTTTCTCATTTTATGACATGGCTGCAAAATCTGCCAAATTTAGGGCTTATTCATCAACTAACAAACCCACTAAATTTATGACAGCAAGAATTAAGAATATAAGAAAACAAAATAGAATTAATAAAATTAAAAACGATAAAGGTACCTCACTGTCCCATCCTCAAGATATTGTAGACGAATTCTCCAGATTTTACTCTAAACTATATAACCTTAATATTCATACTTCAGACCTACATTCCCATAAAATCGCTATTAATAATTTTCTAGACAAACTTCACCTACCCAAAGTTAGTGATGAAGATATCAATCATTTGAACTCTCCCTTCTCAACTCTAGAAATTGAAGACACCATATCAAAACTCAAACTATTTAAAACTCCAGGTCCAGACGGATTCAGTAATGAATATTACAAAACCTTCCCTAAAATTCTCTCACCTCATCTATCCAAATTGTTTAATCAAACAGTCGCTTCTGGCTCATTCCCTCCTGAGATGTTACAAGCTACAATTGTACTCATTCCTAAACAAAAAGGCTCTATGGAAGACATCACCAATTTTAGGCCTATTTCATTAATCAATTCGGACGTTAAAATCTTTTCCAAAATTATCGCCAACAGTATAAACTAATTTTTACCCTCTCTGATTAACAATGATCAAATTGGTTTTGTTAAAGGGAGAAATGCCTCGGATGGGACAAGAAGGGTTGTTGGTACGATTGGACTTGTTGGCAAGTTTAAGATCCCGGCAGTACTGGTGTCTTTGGATGCGGAGAAGGCCTTTGATCGGTTGAACTGGCAATTCTTGGAAAGTGCTCTGTCTAAATTTGGATTTAATGACAAGGCTATTTCTACAATCATGGCTTTGTATCAAAATCCCACGGCAAGAATATACGCAAATAACCACCTCTCATTTCCCTTCTCCGTTTCTAATGGCACCAGGCAGGGTTGCCCCCTTTCTCCCCTCCTGTTTATTCTGGCTATAGAACCTTTTGCCCAATCGATCAGACAAAACAACTCAATCAAAGGCATATCTACTTTATCAAGAGAACTAAAGGTGAGTTTGTATGCGGATGACGTTGTCCTATCATTGTCAGATCCCTTAAATTCCATTAGGAATTTTCATGAAGCCCTAGACGAATTCTCTAATCTCTCTGATTTAAAAATCAATTATAATAAATCTAGAATTCTTCCCTTAAACATTCCGGAGGAACAAATCAGGATTATTAAATCCTTATCCCCCCTAGCCTGGGCAGAGAAAGAATTTACTTATTTAGGCATTTCTATACTCAGCAACCTTGAAGATATCATATCAACCAATCTTTCTGCCCTCACTAACACAATTCAGAAAGATTGCAATTCTTACAGGGATAGAAATCTTTCTTGGTGGGGGAAGAGTCTGGCAGTGAAGGTTTATGTCGTCCCTAAAATACTTTACTTATTTAGAGTTCTCCCAATCCCAATATCCATTTCCCAACTCTCACATCTTCAGAAGTTGATCAACTCCTTCATTTGGCAAGGTAAGAGGCCTAGAGTATCTTCTAACCTGATTTATAAAAGAAAAATATACGGAGGCCTGGGATTCCCCAACATTAGCGCTCTATATCATGCCAACATCATAAAACAGAGTTTAAACTGGTTGTCAGATAATTCATCCCCTGCATGGCTAGATCTGGAAGTTAGTTTGAATAACAACGTTCACCGAAAATTTTGATTTCCAAATCCTGTACACGCGATGTCCCATTCGACAAGAAACACCCCACTTTCTTGGCCTCTGTCCAGTCTTGGAAGAAACTTTCAAGAATTAGAAAAGGTATTTCTAAAACAGAAATAAAAAATAATATTCCCTTTTCTTTAATTGGTCGTTTATCAAATCAAGTTATATCTTCCATTTGGTTCAACCACAATGTTAAGAGGTTGGGTGATGTCTTTAAAGATGGGAGGTTTATTCCTTTTGAGGATGTGAGGCTTAGCCACGACCTACCTTCATCTCTTTTTCTTCATTATACCATTTTGAAGGAACAGATCCGCTTCTTCTTAGACATGAATTTTGTTCTCTCAGAACCGTGTCTATCTATACTTAGTAACATTGACCATGGAGTATTTTGGAGCCATAGATTTATCTATGATTGGTTCAACCAGGATATCACCCCTTTGAAACATGCATGCTTCTTGAGGTGGGAGTCAGATCTAGGCATCTCCCTTTCTAATGAAGAGTGGGAAGATTCCTTTACGTATACATATTCTTCTACTATCTCACTCCCACTTCAAGAAGTGCATTCTAAACTTATTTCTCGATGGTACTTTACCCCGATTCGAATGGCACACATCAATTCGTCTAATTCTCCTTTATGTTGGAGAAATTGTGGAGGTCGTGGCTCGCTTACTCACATGTTTTGGACCTGCCCTTCTTTAAAAAATTTTTGGTCCCAAATTTCTCTCCTCATAGCTCAAATTTCCAACAATAAGGTTAAACTTTCTCCCCTGATAGCCTTACTTTCACTTAATCTGGATCATGTATCTCCAGACCTTAGATCATTGATAATCCACATCTTATTGGAAGCTAAACGAAGTATCGCTTATAACTGGAAAAATTCATCTCCTCCAGAGTTTGAGGTCATCAAAGGTCAACTGTCTCTACACAGGTCATATGAATCCAGATTTGCCCTTGCGAATAATTCTCTTGTCAAATTTTCAAAAAAATGGTCTCATTGGGACATTCTTTTTCCTTAACTCTTTCTTTTCCCCTTCCCCTTCCTCCCCTCCCCTTCCCTTACTGGCACTTGGTATTAGTATTAGTATTAATATTAGTTTTATTTTATCTGTATTTAAAGTCATTTATTGCTATTATTATTAGTCAACTTACTTGTAGATTTATGTTGACTCACAATTCTAATAATTCTTTTGCTTCATCATATACTTGTTATTTGTTATTAGTTATTCGTTATATACAGTTTGATATTTCCTGATTTAGTTATACCTCAATTGTTTCCTTCCCTCACTTCTTATCCTTCCCTCCCTTTTCCTCCCTTCCCTTCCCTATTCTTTCCCTTATAACTATATTTTGAAATACCAATAAAAATATTGGAACACAAGAGCCAAATCAATTCTTGACAAAGGAGAATGTGAACGAAAAACATTGGTATTGGTATACATTAGGATGACAGGAGCTCCAAAGATCCAAAGAAGGCTGTCTTCTTAAGTGACCAAAAGGCGTACAATTGCCTTCTACCTTCTTAGCTTCATGCCTCCCTCTATCCCAGTGAGGGTCCGGTATATTATTACAGTGCCGTATTATAATATAGGGGATTTGTGAGAAGCCGGCAATAACAGTGAGAATGTTAGGTATGATTCTCCTGGAATATGGTAGTTGTATGTAGATAGCCTTATAATCTCTATGTGCACACGTTGCGGATCCACAGCATTTTTGGACGCGCGGAATTGCACCAACAAATGTTACTCAATCAGAATTACAGAATTGTTGTGCACATGCTGCGGAAAAATCCACAGCATTTTATTTTCCGCAGCATGTCAATTCTTTTTGTGATTCTGCAGCGTTTCTGCACCCATTGACTACCATTAAGTCAGTCAAATCCGCAGAAAAACTGCAGGAGTAAAAAGGTTTGGGGTTTTGCTGCAGAGTTGCAAAAATGCTGTAGAAAGGCAGGAGGAAGAGTGTGTGGATGGAGACTTTGTGTGTGCAGAGAAGATGTGCGTGTCTGTCTACTGGTGTTTGCGTGTGTCTCTGTGTGTGTGCGCGGGTCGGTGTAGCCAGGCATCGTCTGATGGGACTACTGCTCCCCTCCGGCCATGTATGCTGTCACATAATACAGTGACAGCATTAGCTGATGATGGGGCAGTAGTCCCATCAGACGATGCCTGTGTTCAATTGTAAAAAAAAAAAAAAAAAACATACAACATACAGAACAAACATATAGTCCCAACACCCTCGTTCACCTGTTTCAAAAATAAAATAAACCAACCTATACTTACCTTTCCGCTGTAGTACATTTAACGAGTGTCCCACGACAATCTCCGGTGTAGAACAGGGACATCGGGAGATGTCCCTGTTCTACAGGGCCTTCCGCGATGCACTGATAGGAGATAATCCTCCGCAGCGTATGCCTCCGCCACTGGGAGAGGTCACCTGAGTTCATGCTGTCACCAGCAACACTGTGTGAGAAAATTCTCACGCAGCGGAGCCGTAAAGTGAGAGCACGAACTCCGGTGACCTCTTCAGTGATGCACTACAGGATGATTATCTCCTGTCAGTGCATCGCAGGAGACCCTGAAGAACAGAGACATCTCTCAATGTCAGTGTTCTGCAGGGGAGAGCATCGTGGGACACTCGTTATTAAATGGATTACATCAGAACTGGGAGCATTTGTGTTGGTTTATTATTTTATCTTTTTGCAGGAGAACGAGGACGTCACAAGAATTATGCATATAATAAATATGGCAAACTGTGTTTTGGGTTTTATTTAATTAAAATACTTTATTCTGGCTGTGTCTTTATTTAACCTGTAACAAAAATAGGATTAGTAATGGAGAGGGGTCTTATTGACCCCTCTCCATTACTAAGTCGTGGGTTTGATGTCATCTTACAATACAAAGTTGACATCAACCCAACAACTATTACCCCACTTGCCACCACTACAGGGCAAGTGGGAAGAGAGAGGCTAAGTGCCCGAATTGGTGCATCTATAAGATGCACAATTTCTGGGGTGGCTGAGAGCTGGTGTTTGTAGCCAGGGGGGGCAATAACCATGGCCCCTTCCTAGGCTATGAATATCATTTCGAAGCTGTCTGCATAGCCTTTTCTGGTTATTATAGGGGGACCCCAAGTCATTTTTGGGGGTTCCCCTATTTTACTAGCAAATAAAGGCTAAATATACAGCTGTAAGCTGGTATTAACCCCTCTCTGACATCAGACGTACTATCCTGTCCATGAAACCCGTGCCAATCTGACCATGGACGGGATAGTACGTCATAGGCGATCAGCTTATCACAGCTGACACCCGTGACTGTGTGTCAGGAGCGGTCACGGACCGCTCCCGGCACATTAACCCCTGGCACACCGCGATCAAACATGATCGCGGTGTACCGGGGGCACAGGGGAGCATCGCGCAGGGAGGGGGCTCCCTGCGCGCCCCCCTGAGACCCTCAGACCAGCGCGATGTGATCGCGCTGTTCTGAGGGCTTCCTCCCTCCCAGGACCCGGATCCAAAATGGCGCCGGGGTCCTGGAGGGAGGCGGCTTCCTCAGTGCCTGCTGAGAGCAGGCACTGAGAAGCCTGCAGCTATGCCTGTGCGATCGCTGGTGTGACAGAGTGCTGTGCACACTGTCACACCAGCGATCTGATAAAATACAGTGGTGTCCCACCCTGGGACAAAGTCAAAAAGTTAAAAAAATAAAAATAAACATGTTTTAAAAAAAATTCCAAAATAAATACAAAAAAAAAAAAAAATATTCCCCAATAAATTCATTTCTTCCTGTAAATGAAAAAAAAACAAAACAATAAAAGTACACATATTTGGTATCGCCGCGTCCGTAACGACCCCCCCTATAAAACTGTCCAACTAGTTAACCCCTTTAGTGAACCCCTAAAAAAAAACAAAGCAAAAAAATCAATGCTTTATCATCATACCGCCGAACAAAAAGTGGAATAACACGCGATCAAAAAGACCGATATAAATAAACATGGTACCTCTGAAAACGTTATCTTGTCCCGCAAAAAACGAGCCACCATACAGCATCATCAGCAAAAAAATAAAAAAGTTATAGCTCGCAGAATAAAGCGATGCAAAAATAATTATTTTTTATATAAAATTGTTTTTATTCTATAAAAGCGCCAAAACACAAAAAAATGATATAAATGAGGTATCGCCGTAATCGTACTAACAAGAAGAAAAAAACTGCTTTATCAATTTTACCACACGCGGAACAGTAAAAACACCTCCCCCAAAAGAAATTCATGAATTGCTGATTTTTGTTCATTCTAACCTCTCAAAAATCGATATAAAAAGCGATCAAAAAAATGTCATGTGCTCAAAAATGGTACCAATAAAAACGTCAACTCGTACTGCAAAAAATAAGACCTCACATGACTCAGTGGGCCAAAATATGCAAAAATTATAGCTCTCAAAATGTGGCGATGCAAAAAACTATTTTTTGCAATAAAAATTGTCTTTTAGCGTGACAGCTGCCAATCATAAAAACCCGCTATAAATAGTAAATCAAACCCCCTTTATCACCCCCTTAGTTAGGGAAAAATAATAAAATAAAAAAAGTGTATTTATTTCCATTTTCCCATTAGGGTTAGGGTTGCGGCTAAAGTTAGGGTTAGGGATGGCGCTAAAGTTAGGATTAGGGTTGGGATTAGGGTTAGGGGTGTGTTAGGGTTAGGTTTGTGGTTAGGGTTGGGACTAGGGTTAGGGGTGTGTTGGGGTTAGGGTTGGAGTTAGAATTGGGGGGTTTCTGCTGTTTAGGCACATCAGGGGCTCTCCAAATGTGACATGGCATCTGATCTCAATTCCAGCCAATTCTGCGTTGAAAAAGTCAAACGGTGCTCCTTCACTTCTGAGCTCTGCCATGTGCCCAAACAGTAGTTTACCCCCACATATGGGGTATCAGCGTACTCTAGACCCCAAGAGTTATTGTGCAATTTGTCCTATTTCTTCTGTTACCCTTGGGAAAATAAAAAACTGGGGGCGAAAATATAATTTTTGTAAAAAAAAATGATTTTTTTGTTTTTACGGCTGTACATTATAAACTTCTGTGAAGCACTTGGGGCTTCATAGCGCTCACCACACATCTAGATAAGTTCCTTGTGAGGTCTATTTTCCAAAATGGGGTCACTTGTTGGGGATTTCCACTGTTTAGGCGCATCAGGGGCTCTCCAAATGCGACATGACGCCCCCAGACCATTCCATCAAAGTCTGCAATCCAAAACGTTACTACTTCCCTTCCGAGCCCCAACGTTGTACCCATACAGTAGTTTTCTCCCACATATTGGTTATCAGCGTACTCAGGACAAATTGGAAAACAACTTTTGGGGTCCAATTTCTCCTGTTACCCTTGTGAAAATAAAATATTGGGGGCGAAAAAAATCATTTTTGTAAAAAAAAAAAGGATTTTTTATTTTTACGGCTGTACGTTATAAATTTCTGTGAAGCACTTCGGGGTTCAAAGTGCTCACCACACATCTAGATAAGTTCCTTGTGGGGTCTATTTTCCAAAATGGGGTCACTTGTGGGGGGTTTCCACTGTTTAGGCAGATCAGGAGCTCTCCAAACACGACATGGCGTCCAGCCAATTCTGCGTTGAAAAAGTCAAACGGCGCTCCTTCCCTTCCAAACTCTGCCATGCACCCAAACAGTGGTTTACTCCCACATATGGGGTATCAGCGCACTCAGGACAAATTGCACAATAACTTTCGGAGTCTTGTTACCCTTGGGAAAATAAAAATTGGGGTGAAAAGATCATTTTTGTGGAAAAAATATGATTTTTTAATTTTACGGCTCTACGTTATAAACTTGTGTGAAGCACTTGGGGGTTCAAATTGCTCACCACACATCTAGATAAGTTCCTTGTGGGGTCTATTTGCCAAAATGGGGTCACTTGTGGGGGGTTTCCACTGTTTAGGCAGATCAGGAGCTCTCCAAACACGACATGGCGTCCAGCCAATTCTGCGTTGAAAAAGTCAAACGGCGCTCCTTCCCTTCCAAACTCTGCCATGCACCCAAACAGTGGTTTACTCCCACATATGGGGTATCAGCGCACTCAGGACAAATTGCACAATAACTTTCGGAGTCTTGTTACCCTTGGGAAAATAAAAATTGGGGTGAAAAGATCATTTTTGTGGAAAAAAATATGATTTTTTAATTTTACGGCTCTACGTTATAAACTTGTGTGAAGCACTTGGGGGTTCAAATTGCTCACCAAATATCTAGATAAGTTCCTTAGGGGGTCTAGTTTCCCAAATGGGGTCATTTGTTGGGGGTTTCCACTGTTTAGGCACATCAGGGGCTCTCCAAATGCAACATGGCGTCCAATCTCAATTCCAGCCAATTTTGGTTGGAAAAAGTCAAATGGTGCTCCTTCCATTCCGAGCTCTGCCGTGCGCCCAGTGGTTCTCCCCCACATATGGGGTATCAGCGTACTCAGGACAAATTGGACAACAACTTTTGTGGTCCAATTTCTCCGGTTACCCTTGGGAAAATAAAAAATTAGTGACTAAAAGATAATTTTTGTGGGAAAAAAATAGGATTTTTTATTTTCATGCCCGGGCATTATAAACTTGTGTGAAGCACTTGGGGGTTGAAAGTGCTCACCAAAGATCTAGATAAGTTCCTTAGGGGGTCTAGTTTCCAAAATGGGGTCACTTGTTGGGGGTTTCCACTGTTTAGGCACATCTGGGGCACTGCAAACGGAACATGACCCCCATCAACGTCTGCATTCCAAAACGTTACTACTTCCTTTCCAAGCCCTGCCGTGCGCCCAAGCAGTTTCCCCCCCCACATATGGGGTATCAGCGTACTCAGGACAAATTGGACAACTTTTTGGGGTCCAATTTCCTTGGGAAAATTCAAAAATTTTGGACTAAAAAATCATTTTTGTGGAAAATTGTTTTTTTTTTTTTTACACCCAGGCATTATAAACTTTTGTGAAACACTTTGGGGTTCAAAGTGCTCACAATAGATCTAGAGAAGTACTTTAGGGGTCTAGTTTCCAAAATGGTGTCACTTGTGGGGGGTTTCCACTGTTTAGGCGCATCAGGGGCTCTCCAAACACGACATGGCGTCCAATCTCAATCCAGCCAATTTTAGTTTGAAAAAGTCAAACGGCGCTCCTTCTCTTACGAGCTCTGCCGTGTGCCCAAACAGTGGTTTTCCCCCACATATTGGGTATTGGCGTACTCAGGAGAAATTGCACAACAACCTTATCTGTCCATTTTCTGATTTTACCCTTGTGAAATAAAAAAAAGGTTTGTAAAAGATCATTTTTGTGGCTAAAAAGTTAAATATTCATTTTTTCCTTCCACGTTGCTTCAGCTTCTGTGAAGCACCTGAAGGGTTAATAAACTTCTTGAATGTGGTTTTGAGTACCTTGAGGGGTGCAGTTTTTAGAATGGTGTCACTTTTGGGTATTTTCTGCCATATAGACCCCTCAAAGTGACTTCAAATATGAGGTGGTCCCTAAAAAAAATGGCTTTGTAAATTTTGTTGTAAAAATGAGAAATCGCTGGTCAACTTTTAACCCTTATAACTTCCTAACAAAAAAAATTTTGGTTCCAAAATTGTGCTGATGTAAAGTAGACATGTGGGAAATGTTATTTATTAACTATTTTGTGTGATATATTTCTCTGTTTTAAGGGAATAAAAATTCAAAGTTTGAAAATTGCAAAATTTTAAAAATTTTCGCCATATTTGCATTTTTTTCAAAAATAAACGCAAGTTATATCGAAGAAATTTTACTTCTAACGTGAAGTACAATATGTCACGAGAAAACAATCTCAGAATCGCGAAGATCCGTTGAAGCGTTCCAGAGTTATAACCTCATAAAGAGACAGTGGTCAGAATTGTAAAAATTGGCCCGGTCATTAACGTGCAAACCACCCTTGGGGGTGAAGGGGTTAATAGCCTGGGAAGCTCCATGGGTATTACCCCCTTCCCAGGCCATAAACATCTGCTCCCATTCACTGGCTTTCCCTCTTTGGTTTTGAAAATTGCGCGGAAGCCCACACCATTTTTTTTTTAAATTAAACAGATATTGCGTTTAAGGTCGGGGTCACACTTGCGAGGAACTCGCACGAGTCTCGCACCTCATTACTCGGCACTGACACTGGCACTCGGGATCGGAGTGTGCGGCTGCATGTATTTCTATAAAGAGAAACACAGAGGAATTGGCGGAGAAACGGACCGGCAAGATAGGTGTGAATAGATAAAATGAATAAAATTATAGAATCAAATCAAAAGAAATAGCCTTTATTAGTTAATGGCACAACACAAAACACCGACATTAGCTATGTGTGCATATAGTAAAAAGGAAAGCACAAAATCCACAGTTCATTAAAAAAGGAGGGATAATTCATCCATATAGAGCAGGGGTCTCAAACTCAATTTACCCGGGGGCCGCTGGAGGTAGAAACTGGGTGAGGCTGGGCCGCATCAGGTTTTCCACAAGAAAAGCTCTTACAAAAACATTCCAATGTTATCAAATGTCCCAATAGGGGACAGTGTTGATGATGTATGTATAGTGTTGTGGAGTTAATAGCGCAATATCAATGAATAAATATTATCCTTAATATTATGTTACAATACCAGGATCTGAGGATTTTCTGTTTCGAGGTCAAGAGCTCTATGATGTGATGTTGCTGCCTGTCTCGCTGTCTTCCTCTTTTGACACTGCAGTGTGGTGGACAAGTAAACATTAACTGGTTAACAGCAAGAAGTCATTCCCCCCAGCGCTCATCCTCCCCAGCGCTCATCCTCCCCCAGCGCTCATCCTCCCCCAGCGCTCATCCTCCCCCAGCGCTCATTCCCCCCATTGCTTTTTCCCCATCACTCCCATCATTGCTTTTCCCCATCACTCCCATCATTACTTTTCCCCCATCACTCACATCATTGCTTTTGCCCATTGCTTTTCCCATCACTGTTATCCCCATTGCTTTTCCCCATTTACTGCCATCATTGCTTTTCCCCATTACTGACATCATTGCTTTTCCCCATTGCTCCCATTATTGCTTTTCCCATCACTGTTTTCCCCATTGCTTTTCCCCATTACTGCCATCATTGCTTTTCCCCATCGCTCTCCTACACACACACACACACACACCACCTCTCACCTGTCCACACACACACACACACACACACAACACCACCTCTCACCTGTCCACACACACACACACCACCTCTCACCTGTCCACACACACACACACACCACCTCTCACCTGTCCACACACACAAACACCACCTCTCACCTGTCCACACACACACACACACACACACCTCTCACCTGTCCACACACACACACACCACCTCTCACCTGTCCACACACACACACACCACCTCTCACCTGTCCACACACCACACACACACCACCTCTCACCTGTCCACACACACAGCACCTCTCACCTGTCCGCAGCATCACCGCCGGTGCCCGCGCTTCCTCACTCTGACAGAGCAGGCCGCTGAATGATGACGTCATTCAGCGGCGCTGCTCTCTGTGGCAGAGACAGGAAGCGCGGGCAGCAGCAGGAGATGAGGTGAGTATGCCCGGCGCCGCCATCTTTCTGTAGTACCGCTCATTAAGCTTATGAATATGGGCGGCATGCCTATGAGAGGAGTGGCGTCCATATTCATGACCTTAATGACCGGTACTACGAGTGACTGGGATTTCACATGCGGTGTTTCTCGCATGTGAGATCCCAGCCGAGGGCCGCAAAGTATATACCGAGGGCCCATGAGGTGGGGGCCGCAAACTCGTGTCCCGAGGGCCGCAGTTGGCCCACGGGCCGCGAGTTTGAGACCCCTGATACAGAGCATAGATTTCCACAAATAATACAGGCTAATAAATAGCCCAAAAAATAATAACAGGCTCAACTAGTAAAACCAGGAAAATAGTCACCAAAAATAAAAAAATGATAAAAATTATGTATATATATATATATATATATACACATATATATATATATATATATATATATATATATTTATTATATAGTGACCAAATAGATGGAACAATACCTAATTAAAGTGCATGAGTGCAAAATAGTGTGTGGCCAAGAAACAAGGTGAAATGCAAAAAAGTGAAAAAGTAACGATGATGCAAAATCGCTATTGTGCAACAAATAAGGCGAAAATACCAGGGAGCCTGAAAATAACTGTGGTGTGCCACAAGAACGCGCCCCGACATGAGTTTCGGAATGATTTTCCTTAGTCAGGGGGATTATTTCTATGCAGCTGAACGCTCCGATCCGAGTGCCAGCGGCAGTGTCGGGTACTGAGATGTGAGACTCCTGCGAGTTTCTCGCAAGTGTGACCCAGGCCAAAAGCAGATTTTGTGTGTGTGTCTTTATTTAACTCCTTATGCACCATTTTATTATGTTTATTACTAAACATAGGGCTTGGTATTATCGATCTATCTATCTATCTATAGCTATATCTAGCTACAGATATATCTATCTATGTGTGTATAGATTTCTTCAGTGTAAAAGAAGAGGTTGGACAAGGAAATGACATCACAATTCTTTTTTTTTGTTACATAATATATCTTTATATACAAATCCGCATGAAAAAAAACGCATGAAAATCCGCATCAAAAACATCAAATCGGCGCAGATTTTCAGCTGCGTTTTCTGCCAAGAGAGGAAGAATCTGCGCAGAAAATTCCACAGGCAAATCTGCAATGTGGGCACATACCCTTAATAGAGATTTAGTAATCACCTTACAGAACAAATATACGTACCGACCCTCTGTATCTATTATCACTGTAAGACCCTCACATTGTGCACTGGGGTCTACTAATATACTGACTCCTGGAGAGTATGGAGAGTGCGTGGGGTGATAGTCGGCCTGTAACCACTTCTTGTTTAGTAGATGAAGTTTCTCAGAGGTAAGATGTGTTTCTTGCAGACAAATCAGAGCAGGTTTTTCCATCTGAAGGTACTGAAAGATTTCCTGACTTATCACCAGAAGAAAGACCCCTTACATTCCAGATAAGTATTGTCACTGACCCCGCCATATTTACTGTAGTAGATAGATGTTGTTTCCAATATCCTATCAGCAGAGCATTTCCGTATTACATAGCTGGTTAAGAGCATATTACAAGGTTGTCCACAATATAAAACATACACAACCCCCCTTCCCTAAATCCAACCATAACAGGCAGATATATAACACCTTTCTGTGGGGGAGACCGTGGGGGGAGTATTTCCATAGATGTCTCTATTAAAGTAGAAAATGGTGGCTCAGTCACTGTTGAACCTATGGGTCTAGATGGAGGCCCAGGAGGAAGAGGACGGGTCAGCACCCTATACATTAATATCAGAAAATTGTCATAACATATTCTGCATCTTTATATTTGCGAAAATAATAAATAATAATGTTTTAAAGTACTGAAACTTTTATGCATTAATATATATGTAGCAGTAAAAGGAAAACTCTTATATCACAGAAACAAGGAAATATTTTCATTGGCAAGTTTTTTTTTTTTTTTTAAAAACAAACTTTTTATTAAGATTATTTTCAAATAAAACAACAGTGTGTGAATAAACATTGAACACCAAAAACATTATCACACATTAAACAGTACGAAAATGTGTAAATCTGAAAATTAAACAACAGGTAGAATAGGAACAGACCAACAGAACAATTCCTGTATTCGGGGAAACATTAGGTTGCACCCGAGTTGTACTGTTTGGATGATGAAGCCGCAGCTTCCATCTAATAAGAAGGCTTCAACTCGATTGTTCTTGTAAAAAATCATCTTTTCATGTGAACAAGTTATATTATTAGAGAAAATTACACCTTTGAATCTTGGAGTTAGTTTTTCCCACAATCTGGTAATAATCATTTTTGCTGCCAGTAATGTATGGCCAGTAAACACCCTCACTTTTTGGGAGGGGGTTGTATTAGTTCTGAACATGAAAAAAGCTTCTCCCCTGTGTGAGTTCTCTGGTGGCTATCAAGATGTGGTTTCTGGTTAAAATATTTCCCACATTCTGAACATGAAAAAGGCTTCTCCCCTGTGTGAGTTCTCTTGTGGCTATCAAGATTCGGTTTCTGGCTAAAACATTTTCCACATTCTGAACATGAAAATGGCTTCTCCCCTGTGTGAGTTCTCTGATGTGTAATAAGATGTGCTTTCGCTGTAAAACATTTCCACATTCTGAACATGAAAAAGGCTTCTCCCCTGTGTGAGTTCTCTTGTCTATAAGATCGTTCTGGTAAAACATTTCCACATTCTGAACATGAAATGCTCTCCGTGGCTGTTCTGGTTAAAACTTTCCACATTCTGAACATGAAAATGGCTTTCCCTGTGTGAGTTCTTTGATGGATGCAAGCCCTGATTTCTTTAAAACATTTCCCACATTCTGAACATGAAAAAAGCTCCCCTGTGTGGGATCTCTGGTCCTTAACTAAATAGGATTTCTGGTTAAAACATTTTCCACATTTGGAACAAGAAACTCTATTCTCTGATAACTGAATTGTTCGATGTTCAAGAAAAGACTTTTCAAGGGGAAAACTATTCCCATATTCTGAACGTGAAAATAGTTTCTTTGCTTTAGGAGCAGTTAGTTTTTTAATGCTTATTATGTGACTTTGATTTTCCTCAGTTGTTGGTAATGAATCAGAAGACAGGACCTGCTTTAATGGATCAGATGATTGATCTTTGCTGTGAATGGATGATATATCTGAAGTAATGGCAGTCACTTCAGTTGTATCCTGTGGGATCTCAAGGTCATCTGATTGAAAATTGAAGATGTCAGCTGTCCCTCTGAACTCCTGGTACAGTCATCTTCTAAAAGTAAAACCAGTTATTTTTTAATACAATATCCTTGAAATTTATATTTTTGAACATTTCTACTTAAACTGTCTAAAAATGACAATATCAAAATACTGACCGGCGCATCCAAACAGAAAACAGGTGTGAACAGGTGGCTTAGAGCAGCCATCTCCATACATAACAAACAGATAAAGTAGCACTCTGTAGCACTACAGCATGGAAATATAAAATATATGATATTTCAATTGCATTACTGCTCTAGAAAATTAGAAAAATTGAGAATACTGAGCGCATAAACTGTCCAATTTATATGTACCCAGCATTCACGTAAGGCCGGGGTCAGACTTGCGAGAAACTCGCACGAGTTTCGCATGTCAATACCCGACACTACCGCCGGCACTCGGACAGGAGCGTGCAGCTGCATGTATTTCTATGCCGGGTACTGACATGCGAGACTCGTGGAAGTTTCTCACAAGTCTGACCCCAGCCTTAAGGTGATTCTCGTTGCTGGGAACCTGCCTGTGTGAATCCGCTCTTGGGCTAAAGCCTACATTTATATGGGAAGGTAGGATCCTGATGTGATTAAAAACGCCTGAGGCTGAGGGGTGGAGCGCTCAGTCAGAGCCTAAGTATACTAATATCAAAAGAATGACGGGCACATCCAAACCGAATTCCACCACAAATCATACAAAATGAAAAACTTCCCCAACAAACCACTTGTATGAGGGGAGAGCTGCAACACTAAACTGAAGCTGCACCAGAAGAGTAGAGAAAGCATTAGTGCCCCCATTTCAGGAGAGATTGTGCAGTAATCTGAATTAATTAGGATTGAAAACATAATGGAATTTATGACGTGGAGTGAATCCATGAAACCAGGGCTCGAGCCATGCCAACACATCTCCTGCAGGAGGGAATAAATGTACAGTACAGGCCAAAAGTTTGGACACACCTTCTCATTCAAAGATTCTTCTGTATTTTCATGACTATGAAAATTGTAGAATCACACTGAAGGCATCAAAACTATGAATTAACACATGTGGAATTATACATTACACTTTACAAAAAAGTGTGAAACAACTGAAAATATGTCTTATAGTCTAGGTTCTTCAAAGTAGCCACCTTTTGCTTTGATTACTGCTTTGCACGCAGAAAAGGTGAACGGATGGACTCTACATGCCTGGTTCCCACCGTTAAGCATGGAGGAGGTGGTGTGATGGTGTGGGGGTGCTTTGCTGGTGACAACGTTGGGAATTTATTCAAATTTGAAGCGGTGAGCGGTCCAGCTCACCCCAAACCATCTCGATGGGGTTCAGGTCTGGTGACTGTGGAGGCCAGGTCATCTGGAGTAGCACCCCAACACTCTCCTTTTTGGTAAAGTAGCCCTTACACAGCCTGGAGGTGTGTTTGGGGTCATTGTCCTGTTGAAAAATAAATGATGGTCCAACTAAACGCAAACCGGATGGAATAGCATGCTGCTGCAAGATGCTGTAGTAGCCATGCTGGTTCAGTATGCCTTCAATTTTGAATAAATCCCCAACAGTGTCACCAGCAAAGCACCCCCACACCATCACACCTTCTCCCCCATGCTTCACGGTGGGATCCAGGCATGTAGAGTCCATCCGTTCACCTTTTCTGCGTGCAAAGCAGTAATCAAAGCAAAAGGTGGCTACTTTGAAGAACCTAGAATACAAGACATATTTTCAGTTGTTTCACACTTTTTTGTAAAGTGTAATGTATAATTCCACATGTGTTAATTCATAGTTTTGATGCCTTCAGTGTGATTCTACAATTTTCATAGTCATGAAAATACAGAAAAATCTTTGAATGAGAAGGTGTGTCCAAACTTTTGGTCTGTACTGTATATTACAGCCATCAGCCACGCACAGCTTAGAGATATACAGTAGTGTTCAAAATAACTAACCATATTAACCCTTCACGACATGCGCCGTACTAGTACTGCTCTGCGGGAGGTGCATTCATGCCGAGAGCAGTACTAGTATGGCACCACAATGGGTGGGGTGATCGCGACATCACCTCAACTGATTAACCGCTTTGCTGCTAATTGGCCAGAAACTATTGTTCAGCTAATCAGCATAAAAGGGGTTAATCTAAAATAACGATCACCGCCCTGCACGCTATCTTTGTCTCAGATTTTGTGTGCAGAGCGGTTTTCTAGCCCCTCCGTTACCTGGGAGAGAGATTCATTTGTGACAAGTGTGATCCCCCTACGATCTCCTGCCTCCTGTACTGCGTGCTTCTCTGGACTGATCCTTCTGTGATCTCTGCTGTGTGACTCATCTGTGATCACAGCAGCAGCAACTCCCCTATCCCTGTCCCAGCCCCCCATCCCTGTTCCAGTAATCCACACCCCTCTCCCCTTCCAATTGAGTTTTTAGTGCACTTTTTTTGCGCCTTTTTTTCGTGTGCGGTGTCCTGTGCAGAGCATTCGTGCTCTTCCTGTGTCCGCAGCGCTCTGGTTAGTGTCGCTGCTGACCAGATACTGCGCCACGGGACTTTCTTTTTTGCTAGATAGCGTAGCGTACGCTGCAGTGTAAGCGACGTCTGATTTTTTTTTTTTAGATAGAAATAACAGTAGCTAGTACAGCGTAGTTTTAGAGGTAGCGCGTTAGTATAGCCGGCGTCACAGTGCTAGTGACGACTGATCTACTTTTGTAAAAAAAATTGTACAGAGTAGTTTTATAGGTAGTGTGGTAGCATGTTAGTGAGCCACCCGCCAGGGCCGTGGGGTACTCGGCACCGAGCCCGTCGACTTCTGTGGGGGATGTCACGGCAGCCACGACTCGGTCCTGGCCCTGGACGCTCACCATAAATGTGGGATATTTACAGGGGTATAAATGTTTGTATGATGATTCGTGACGCCACCTGTAGTACCTGGTCAGGGTGACCAGCGCTGCTGTGCAAATCCTCTGAAAGGGATGGTGTTGTGCAGCTAGATGATAAGCCTCCTACAGGTGAGGCTGTGTCCTTCCAGGGCAGGTAGAAGTGGTAGTGCAGGGATGGTGCTTGAGGATGTAGCAGAGGGGAGTGTGTTATGTTTTGGTAGCTGAGGAGAATAAGCAAAAACGGCAATACACCAGAGAGGCTGGAACCTATTGGATTGCAGTAACCTGAACTAACCACACAACTAGAGGTAGCCGTGGAGCGTTCCTACGATGATCCTAGACGCCTCGTCACAGCCTGAGAGATAACTACACCTAAAGGCAGAAAGATGAAAGCTATCTGCCCCGGAGCAGATCCCCAAAGAAAATAGGAAGCCCCCAAACATGTAATGGCGGTTAGACAAGAAGAAGCACGGACACAGACAGAAAATAGAATGAGCAAACGCTGGGACCCAATATGTCTAGACAGAAAAGTACAGGAAAGGATACTCACTGCAATCCAAAAAAACCCCTAAAAAATACCAACTCTTCTGATTGCAAAAACACCTGAGATCACACGATCTCTACCACCTAATCAGATCTCTGGTGTAACAAAACTAAGCCGCAGCCACTGAAAAAACAAGAAAAAGCAAATGAACAAACAACAGTGGCTCCAGATAAACTGAGAGGAGCACAAGCCCCCAGAGGGGACCTGGCTGACCTCCACAGAAGTGCAGGGAACAATGCAAAAAGCAAGCACAAAAATAAAAGCAGAAAATATCTTATCTGATAGCAGAAGATGCAGGCAAGACTCAGCAAACTTCCAAACGAACCAGGAACCACAACTGAGACAAGAACAATTGATCACCAGCAACCATCATGGGAGGGAACCTCCCTCATATCAGACCAGTCCGTGATCCCAGATTGCCATTCCTCGCTGAAAGGTTCAGTACTGTCTGTAACCACCAGAGAGAGCCTCTGCTCAGAAACCATCTCTAGCACATTCATAACAGGAGTGTGCGTCGCTGGAATAATCAGGGAAACAGTTCTGTTGCAGTTTCAAGGTTTTACTCAGTCTGTTGAGCGCTATACAGATACCAGCCGGGCACTCTGTCCTCCAAGAGAGTGGTCCAGCAACCCTCAGGTAAGTTAGTCGCACTTCCAAAGACCCCCCTTCAGTATGTTCCTTTCCGGCCTTTTCTCTCTCGGTGCTAACTCTCCTTACTTCCATGCACCACGCCACCACAGAGCCCTCGGACAAGGGAGTATTGGGCCCTTTCAGTTCACAGATCACTGCCAATGTCTGCACGTACTTGACCCCTAAGCTGCCTTCCGGTGAGATTATGGTGGCTAGTGGCCCCGTGGAGTGACCACTGTAGTCGGTGTTACTAGCGGAGCCTGAGCCTTCCCGCTAATCTAGGGACCGTTCCCCGTTGTTCGCCTGGTCCTTCCTTCTTCAGGATGGGGGCACAGCTCCAATTGCTGTCTTTGCCCTGGACCCTTTTGCTCACTACAGCACGGCTCCCTGAGGTGAACTCAGAGGAGCTACTGTACAGGCCAGTACCCACACACTGCCTGACTGACACTAACTGTTCTCTAAACTCACACGCAGCCCAAGTGCTGCCTAAGCTCCACCCACCAACTAGATACACCCTGTTCTAACCAGCCTGAGTCAGACCATCCTCCCGAAGGGTCCGTCTGAATGCTCACCTGGCATAGTGTCTGTTGGATGCAGGTGTGGAGTCTAAGGGGTGCTTCCTCCTTACCTGAGAGTCAGGTGTCACACCTCTGGGTGAGATGCAACATCTCCGTGGCGAATGGACCCTCAGGGCGCCACATTAGTGTAGCCCGCGTCACAGTGTTGGTGACAACTGATCTTGTTTTAGAGAAAAAAGAAACATAGAGTAATTTTATAGGTAGGAAGGTAGCGGCTTTTTTTTGTTGCATAAGAAAACCTTCTATCGACGGGTAATTTCTAGTGCATTAGGAGAGGTGTGTCGCATTATTGGTTACGTCCGTTTTTCTTTTGTAAAAAAAATAATTAGTTGAGTCGGGTAAATTTATATTGAGGGCATTAGTGTAGTGAACGTCTGTATTTTTTTATACAAAGTTTTTTTTTTTACATCTAATTTTTCTTTTCGTGTTTTTTCTTGTTTCTTCTACATTTTTTTCTCTCTACTTTTTTTCCAATGTTTATTTATAATAAATAGTACCCTATACACAAGCCACACACATTACATGTTAACCAAATAAAATGATAGATCAACATTTCAGTTACTAAATATATCATAGCATGGGGCTTATACTGACATAGTGTCAAAAGTTAGTGAACTGAAGAGAAACAAGCAGTCAAGAGGTCGAAAATATAGAGAAAGTAGAAAACACTTTATTAATGTAACAAGATAAAAGTATAGCACAGCGAAACAATACTGCATGTGCCCAAGAACAGATACAATAAGCAAGGGAAGCCGCGTGTGGTGAACAAAATACAATAGTAGCTCATGCTACTTATAGCAGATAGTATATAGCATAATTACAATGCATAAATGCCCATATGAAAATGGATACATATATATACAACAGTAAGTAGGTGTGCATACAGCAATAGAATTAATGGTGATGTAATACATACCAAAACGGTCACAGTGTAACACCACACCGGCTGCCCCTGCCACCCCAACGCGCGTTTCGGAAGGTTCCTTCCTTCCTTCTTCAGGGGGCCCCACACGCGGCTTCCCTTGCTTATTGTATCTGTTCTTGGGCACATGCAGTATTGTTTCGCTGTGCTATACTTTTATCTTGTTACATTAATAAAGTGTTTTCTACTTTCTCTATATTTTCGACCTCTTGACTGCTTGTTTCTCTTTGTGTTGTTCTACACATTACATGTGTAAAGCACCACTAACACACACAACCCCGGGTTTTGGGAAGAAAAAAAATTAGTCAAGAAGACGCTATTCACAAGAGGAGGCTTACGCCTTCCTTGCCTCAGACATGGACTCAGGCAGTAAGGAAGATCCCACATTCCTCCTCATCTAGTGAGGAAGGGCCCCCAGCAAGGCGCCCAAGGACCCAGGCAACTCCTGCAGCAATCAATCCCATATGAAGTGGACACCCCAAAAATTATCAGCCCGATTTCATCGGCGGCTCAGGAATCCAGTTTGACACCACCGGCCTCACTGAAATTGACATCTTCAAATTCTTTTTCAGCGAGGAAATAATAAATGTCATGGTGGCCCAGATAAACCTGTGTGCCCATCAATTTTTCACCCAAAATCCCAAGTCATCATACGCCAGATGGACCCCTGAAAATGCAGCAGAGATGATGACATTTTGGGGAATTGTGCTGCATATGGGCATAATCAGAAAACCAGAGCTTCGGCAATACTGGAGTACTGATATTCTCTACAGTACAGATATTCCGCATGGCCATGACTAGGATACGATTTGAAGAGATCCAAAAATTTTTGCATTATAGTGATAATGCGCAATGTCCTCCCAGAGACGATCCGAATTTTCATTGTCTATATAAAATTCAGCCAGAGGTTGAACACTTCAGCAGAAAATTTGCTGAGGCTTACACACCCTAGAGGGACATCGCTATTGATAAAACTCTGGATCATTTCAAAGGAAGACTAAAATTCTGACAATACTGCCCAGAAGGAGGGCCAGGTACGGAACAAAACTGTACAAACTGTGCGAGAGTACCTCAGGGTACACCCATGGATTTAGGGTCTACGAGGGTATGAACACCCAGATTAACCCCCCTGAATGTCCCCCCACCCGTCCTGGGGGTGAGTGGGAAAATTGTGTGGGAATTGCTGCACCCACTGCTAGATAAGGGTTATCACCTCTACATTGATAACTTTTACACCGCATCCCCCTCTTCAAGACCCTCTCTGCCAGAGGTACAGTTGCATATGGCACCGTGCGAAAAAAAAAAAATCAGAGCGGCCTCCCTAAACCGCTAATTGGGGAAATGCTGAGAAAGGGGAAAGCAGAGCACACTGCAGTGACAACATTCTGGTGCTCAAGTATAAGGACAAAAGGGATGTCCTCTTCTTGACCACCATACTCCGTGACAACAGCTCCCTTGTCACTGTTCGTGGTACCACAACACAAGTCCCAAAGCCAGATTGTGTCTTGGATTACAATCGGTACATGGGTGTAGATCTTTCAGATCAAGCCCTCAAACCATACAGTGCCATGTGAAAAACCAAAGTATGGTACAAAAAATTGGCTGTGCACATTGTACAGATACAGATGGCACTGTACAATGCTTTAGTGCTGTTCTGATCTGCAGGCAATACGGGAACCTTCCTTCAGTTTCAGGAGGTAGTTATCAAGGCCCTAATATTTGCAGTCAGGAAGGTGAGGGTCCCAGTACTTCTGAAACGGATAGTGCCCGTATTGTCCCAGATCAACATTTCCCAGGACCAGTTCCCCAAACAGCGAGGACAGGACGATCACAAAAACGGTGCAGAGTATGCTCCAAGAGGGGAATCCGTAAGGACACAACTTACCATTGTGAAACTTGCCGTAAGAAACCTGGTCTTTGCATTAAGGATTGCTTCAAAGCATACCACACATCCACAAATTACTAAAATTAGTTTATACTCTATTGACACAACACACTTTTATAATCTGATGTACCCCGCACATCTTACACATAACTCCACATTATAAATCCATACACCAGAAAAACTAAAAGCATTATAATCCTTACTATAAAACTATGCCTCTAGATAAATTCCTTCACGGGTCTAGTTTCCAAAATGGGGTCACTTGTGGGGTTTTCCACTGTTTAGGCACATCAGGGGCTCTGCAAACGCAACATGACACCCGCAGACCATTCTATCAAAGTCTGCAATCCAAAACATCACACCTTCCCTTTCCTCCACATATGGGGTATTGGCGTACTCGGGAGAATTGCACAACTTTTTCAGTCTATTTTCTCCTATTATCCATGGGAAAATTTAAAAAAATGGGGCTAAAAGATCATTTTTGTGGAAAAAATATTGTTTTTTGTTTTCACGACTCAACGTTATGTTTTTCTGTGAGGCACTTGGAGATTCATGGTGCTCAAACAATAAATAAATTCCTTGGGGGGTCTAGTTTCCAATATGGGGTCACTTGTGGGGGGTTTCAACTGTTTAGACACATCAGGGGGTCTTCAAACTCGCCATGGTGTCAGCTCTCAATTCCAGACAATTTTGATGTCAAAAAGTACAAAGGTGCTCCTTCCCTTCCGTGCGTCAAAACAGTGGTTTTCCCACACATTTGGGGTATCAGCGTCCTCAGGAGAAATTGTACAACATTAGTGGTCCACTTTATCCTTTTACACTTGTGATAATAAAAAAAAATAATTGATGCTAAAAGATCATTTTTCTGACTAAAAATGTAACTGTTATTTTTTCCTTCCACGTTTCTTCAGCTCCTGTGAATCACCTGAAGGGTTAATAAACTTCTTGAAAGTGGTTTTGAGGGGTGCAGTTTTTAGTATGGTGTCACTTTTGGGTATTTTCTGCCATATAGACCCCTCAAAGTCACTTAAAATGTGATGTGGTCCCTAAAAACATGGTTTTGCAAAATTTGTTAAAAAAAAAAATGAAAAATCGCTGGTCAACTTTTAACCTTTATAACTTCCTAATAAAAAAAATGTTGGTTCCAAAATTGTGCTGATGTAAAGTAGACATGTAGGAAATGTTATTTATTAACTATTTTGTGTGATATGACTCTTTGATTTAAGGGCATAAAATGTAAGGCTAAGTGCACACGTTCAGGAATATTTGCGTTTTTTTCGCGATTTCCGCTGTAAAAATGCGAAAAAAACGCAAGCATTAAGCATCCTATACATGTTAATTGATTCCGCATGTTTTGGCCACATGTTGCGTTTTTTTTCCGCGAAAAAAAACGCTTCGCGGAAAAAATAGCAACATGTTCATTAATTTTGCGGAATGTAAGCGGTTCATGTGCGGTGGTACCCAGGGTCTGGAGGAGAGGAGACTCCAGCCCTGGGTACCATATCCCTGGTAAAACAATAATTAAAATAATAAATAATGATATTCTCACCTTCCGGCGGCCCCCGCAGCTTTCCCGCTTCAGCGATGCTCCCGGCAACTCCCTGTCCAGGAGTGCTTTGCGAGAATCACCCAGATGGCGTAGCGGTCTCGCGAGATGCTACGTCATCGGTGTGATTTGTCGCAATGCATCCTTGGGACCGGAGTTGCCGGGAGCGTCGCTGAAGCGGGAAGCTGCGGGGGCCGCCGAAGGTGAGAATATCATTATTTATTATTTAATTATTATTTTTACATTAGATCTTTTTACTATTGATGCGACATAGGCGGCATCAATAGTAAAAAGTTGGTCACACGTGTCAAACACTATGTTTGACTCGTGTGACCAACCTGTCAATCAGTTTTCCAAGCGATGCTACAGATCGCTAGAAAACGCTAGCATTCTGCAAGCTAATTACGCTTGCAAACGCTATTATTCTGGCGGAATATGCATACAAAAAACGTGCGTATTTCCGCTGGAGAAGTGCGGGATTGCCGCGGAAATTTCCGCGCAATTCCGCAACGTGTGAACTTAGCCTAAAAGTTTGAAAATTGTGAAATTTTCGCCAAATTTCCTTATTTCACAAATAAAGAAAAGTCATATCGAAGACATTTTACCACTATCATAAAGTACAATATGGCATAAAAAAACATTCTCAGAATCACTCGGATCCGTTGAAGCGTTCCAGAGTTATTACATCATTTAGCGACATTGGTCAGAATTGTAAAAATTGGCCTGGTCATTAACCCCTTCCCGACCTACGCTGTACTAGTACTGCTCTGCGGGAGGTGCATTTCTGCCCAGAGCAGTACTAGTCAGGGGTGGGATTCAGCCGGTTCTCCCCGGTTCGATGGAACCGCTTGTTAAAAAAGCTGCCGGTTCCCCGAACCGGGGAGATTCACAGCTGCGATCCGGTACTATGTTGCACTCAGGAGTCGGGCTCTGCAGCCTTCCTAGCCTGCACAGTGCGCCCAGGAAGCCGGAATCCGGATACCGCGCACTGATACAGGCGCACACAGAACACCCCGCCGGGCCCTGGCCCCCGCGCACTGATACCTGCGGCAATTGGGTACGTACTCCATCCACTCACAAGAGCCGCACCAGGCAACCAGGCAGAGCTGCAAGCGCTCCGCTCATTAGAGGGTGAGTCCCCGTATGATTGGTCCGAGAGGTCCGTGATCTGCTGCTCTCCCCGGTGCTGGTTACCAGGCAGCGGCTGCAGTCACCGGTGTGCAGTCACTCATGACACAATCTCAGGGTGCCTGCTAATGTCTTCCTGTCCCACAGGCTCCCAGAGCGGTTCTGTGGGCACAAGGCACACGGGTTACCTCCGCTATGGCGCCCTCCTAACAGAGCTGGCTATGGGCATTGTGTGCCCTGTCCTGGTCACCTTGTGGTAGGGGCAGCACGGTCGCCATTGCCCACCTCACTGTTTGTTTTTTCTGACCGATTCTCCAATAAGCACGGACACAATATTCCTCACTGACACATTAGGAAACCATAAGGGCTCGGTGTGAGTCTGTGTAGTGCCTGCAGCCCCTAAATCCTATATGACGCCGTGAGCAGCGTACGTACCCAATTGCCGCAGGTATCAGTGCGCGGGGGCCAGGGCCCGGCGGGGTGTGCTGTGTGCGCCTGTATCAGTGCGCGGTATCCGGATTCCGGCTGCCTGGGCGCACTGTGCAGGCTAGGAAGGCTGCAGAGCCCGACTCCCGAGTGCAACATAGTACCGGATCGCAGCTGTGAATCTCCCCGGTTCGGGGAACCGGCAGCTTTTTTAACAAGCGGTTCCATCGAACCGGGGAGAACCGGCTGAATCCCACCCCTGCATACTCCATCACAGTCACGAGACAGGCACAGGCTCTCAGCTACTACGCGCACGCCGCCTGCAGCCTACCAGTGTGACGCTGAGCTGCGCAGCGCGCCGCTGTGGAACTTGCCGTCGGTAAGGTAAGTAGTAGTGGGAAGTGCACCCCTAGCCCCATATATCACAGCAGCCCTCTGCACCGCCAGTTCTATGGGTCAGCATGCTATATCCTGCCTGCTATGCCCAATGGTGCTGAGCCCTGAGGGCCTGTTAGCAGTGGCCCTGTGTTATGTGCCCACAGCCACCAGACCAGGCCATATTCCCTCTTCTGGGTCTATGTTTACATTAGTGGAGGAGCCGATGTAAATTCTGTGCCAAAAAGATCAGAAATTCACCCTGAAATGTTCCTGCTTTCCAGGCATCAGTCACAGAGCCACCACTTATATTATCGGCAAAGTATGTGACCCCCAGGTGACAGAAGAGCCCACGTCTGCTGCCAATATCTGGCCTGGCCCGGGAAGTCCGATATTAGGAGACAAATGACTGACATTAGTCTCACAAAGTGTTAAATCTGCCCTATGGTGCTCGGTGAATAAGCCGAGGGCCGCTCGGTGAATAGGCCAGGGGCTGCACAGCACATGACATCATGGCACGGCCTCAGATGATTGCCCGTGTGGTGACGCTCGGCTCGGGCACGCGACACGACATAACTATTACAAAGCCAAGCTTGGAGTTTTGGTTGCAAGTCGCGAGCTACCTTGAAATCATAGACGGCAATATAATGTTCTTGTGACGGTGACGTGCTGCAGATTTGCTTTCTTTTTTTTTGCGCCCTACTTGTATATGTTTGAGGAAAAGGTGTGTGTAAATGGGTGTGGCTTTAAAAATGGGTGTGGTTTTAAAATGGGTGTGGCTGAAAAATGGGTGTGGTTTTATGACGCACAAACACAGAACCTGTTAAAAATTTGAATCCCACCCCTGGTACTAGTACAGCGCCGCCATTTTCCGGTCACAGCACGGCATCGCGTGGTGACCGGGTTCCAATGGCTGCTCTCCCTGACAGCAGACCATCTCTGCACGTAGCCCCGGGGGTTTGCACCGCCCCCTCACATCGTCGATCGCTCTGATTGGCTGTTAAAAGTGAAACAGCCAATCAGAGTGATTTGTAATATTTCACCAATGAAAGTTGGTGAAATATTACAATCCAGCCATGGCCGATGCTGCAATAGCATCGGCCATGGCTGGAGACTCAGATCCGACCCCCCCACACCGAGTGACGGCGGAGATCGGCCCACGCCACCGATTGATGGCGGCGATCGGTTGCCGCCGTCACTATCTGCTCCCCTCCCTCTTCCCTTCGCTTCCCCTGCCTTCCGATCCCCTCCCTCACCTCTCCCGGTGTCTGCGAAGTCTCTGTGGCCATCCTGGTGACCCTCAGGGATACTTTACGGGCAGATTCCATTTATTTATTTTGATCACTGTGATAAACTCTCACAGTGATCAAAATTAAAAAAAAGTAAGTACACTCCCTCTTTATCACCCCCATAGGTAGGGACAAGTAATAAAATAAAGAAAATATATTTATTTTTCTTTAGGGTTAGCATTAGGGTTAGGTTTAGCATTAGGGTTAGGGTTGGAATTAGGGTCAGGGTTATGGTTAGGGGTGTGTTGAGGTTAGGGTTGGCATTAGTGTTTGGTTTGTGGTTAGAGTTATGGTTAGGATTAGCGTTATGGGTGTGTTGTGGTTATGGTTAGGGTTGGGATTAGGGGTGTGTTGGGGTTAGGGTTGGAGTTAGAATTGAGGGGTTTCCACTATTTAGGCACATCAGGAGGTCTCCAAACGCGACATGGCGCCACCATTTATTCCAGCCAATTTTGAGTTCAAAAAGTCAAACAGTGCTCCCTCCATTCCGAGCCCCAATGTGTGCCCAAACAGTGGTTTACCCCCCATATGGGGTATCAGCATACTCAGGAAAAATTGCACAACAACTTTGGGGGTCTCATTTCTCCTGTTACCCTTGGAAAAATAAAAAATTGGGGACTAAAAAAATTATTTTTGTGGAAAAAAATGATTTTTTATTTTCACGGCTCTGCATTATAAACTTCTGTGAAGCACGTGGGGGTTCAAGGTGCTCACCACACATCTAGATAAGATCCTTGGGGGAGGGTCTAGTTTCCAAAATGGGGTCACTTGTGAGGGGTTTCTACTGTTTAGGCACATCAGGGGCTCTGCAAACGTAACAAGATGCCCACAGACCATTCCATCAAGTCAGCATTTCAAAGCGTCACTACTTCCCTTCCGAGCCCTGACATGTTCCCAAACAGTGGTTCCTCCCCACATATGGGGTACCCGTATACTCAGGACAAACTGGACAACAACTTTTGGGGTCCAATTTCTCCTGTAACCATTTTGAAAATAAAAAAGGGGGCTAAAAATTCATTTTTTGAGCAAAAAAAAATTATTTTTTTATTTTCACGGCTCTGCGTTATAAACTTCTGTGAAGCACCTAGGGGTTCAAAGTGCTCACTATGCATCTAGATAAGTTCCTTAGGGAGTCTAGTTTCCAAAATGGGGTCATTTGTGGGGGAGCTCCAAAGTTTAGGCACACATGGTGTCCGCTAACGATTAGAGCTAATTTTCCATTCAAAAAGTCAAGTGGCGCTCCTTCCCTTCTGAGCCCTGCCGTGCGCCCAAACAGTGGTTCCCCCCCCACATATGGGGTACCAGCGTACTCGGGACAAACTGGTCACCAACTTTTGCGGTCCAATTTATCCTGATACTCTTGGGAAAATAAAAAATAGCAGGCTAAAAAACATATTTGAGGAAAAAATGTTTTGTTTTTTTTATTTTCACTGCTCTGCGTTTATAAACTTCTGTGAAGCACTTGGGGGTTCAAAGTGGTCACTACACATCTAGATAAGCTCCTTGGGGTGTCTAGTTTCCAAAATGGGGTCACTTGTGGGAGTTTCTACTGTTTAGGCACATCAGGGGCTCTGCAATCGCAACATGAAGCCCTCAGAACATTCCATCAAGACTGCATTCCAAAATGGCGCTCCTTCCCTTCTGAGCTCTCCCATGCGCCAAAACAGTGGTTCTCCCCCACATATGGGGTATCGGTGTACTCGGGACAAATTGCACAACAACTTTTGTGGTCCAATTTCTCCTGTTACCCTTGTGAAAATAAAAGCGGGCTCAAAAAAATCATTTTTGAGGAAAAAAAATGATTTTTTTTATTTTCACTGCTCTGCGTTATAAACTTCTGTGAAGCACTTGGGGATTCAGAGTGCTCACAACACATCTAGATAAGTTCCTTAAGGGGTCTAGTTTCCAAAATGGTCTCACTTGTGGTTTTTTTTTCACTGTTTAAGCACATCAGGGGCTCTCCAATTGCGTCATGGTGTCCGCTAATGATTGGAGCTAATTTTCCATTCAAAAAGTCCAATGGCGCTCCTTCCCATCTGGGCCCTGCCGTGCACCCAAACAGTGGTTTATGACCACGTATGAGGTATCGGTGTACTCAAGAGAAATTGCCCAACAAATTTTAGGATCCATTTTATCCTGTTGCCCATGTGAAAATGAAAAAACTGAGGCTAAAAAAAATTTTTGTGAAAAAAAAGTACTTTTTTTTTTTTACGGATCAATTTGTGAAGCACCTGGGGGTTCAAAGTGCTCACTATGCATCTAGAAGTTCCTTGGGGGGTCTAGTTTCCAAAATGGGGTCACTTATGGGGAAGCTCCAATGTTTAGGCACACAGGGACTCTCCAAATGCGACATGGCAGCCGCTAAATATTCCAGCATATTTTCCATTCAAAATGTCAAATGGCGCTCCTTCCCTTCTGAGCCCTGCCGTGCGCCCAAACAGTGGTTTATGACCACATATGAGGTATCGGTGTACTCAGGAGAAATTGCCCAACAAATTTTAGGATCCATTTTATCCTGTTGCCCATGTAAAAATGAAAAAAAATTGATGCTAAAATAAAATTTTTGTTGGAAAAATTAAAATGTCCATTTTTTCCTTCCACGTTGCTTTAGTTCCTGTGAAGCACCTGAAGGGTTAATAATCTTCTTGAATCTAGTTTTGAGCATGTTGAGGGGTGCTATTTTTTTAGAAATGTATCACTTTTGGGTATTTTCTGCCATATAGACCCTCAAAGTGACTTCAAATGTGAGTTGATCCCTAAAAAAAAATGGTTTTGTATAATTTGTTGTAAAAATGAGAAATCGCTGGTCAACTTTTAACCCTTATAACTTCCTAATAAAAAAAAAATTTGTTTCCAAAATTGTGCTGATGTAAAGTAGACATAAAAATTATCGACCTAAATTTACTACTAACATGAAGCCCAATATGTCACGAAAAAACAATCTCAGAATCGCTAGGATCCGTTGAAGCGTTCCTGAGTTATTACTTCATAGAGGGACACTGGTCAGAATTGCAAAAAATAGCATGGTCTTTAAGGTTAAAATAGGCTGGGTCATGAAGGGGTTAAGGTGAAAACAGGCTTTGTCTCAAAGGGGTTAATCCCTGTTTTTGGTATAAATGATATCACCACATGTCACACAATTTACCATTTGGTGCAGTAGATTCTAAGAAAACCCCCAGACTCCGCATTCATCATCTGCAGATTTCTGAGGCTGTGTATTAGAATAATTAATAACAGCAGTGTGGAGATCAATTAGTGAGGTCAATCATTCTGTGAGGAGACAGGTGTGACCCAGGTGGCCCTTATCTAAGGGTGAAGCCAGGACATGTTGGACATGTATTTCTCCTGGAAAGCCTGAGAAATATGGGGCGTTCAAGACATTGATCAGAAGAACAGAGTACTGTGATTAAGTTGATTGGATAATGAAGTGCAGACAATGATCGGCTGCTCAGCTGAAATTATCTCCAATGCTTTACCATGGAAAAGCCAAACCAGAGAGACGTGGAAGAAGATGGAAGACGACCATTCAAATGGATGGAAGAATAGCCAGAATGGCAGAGGCTCAGCCGATGATCACAGACAGTCTCACGTCACCTGTGAGGACTGTGACAGTTAGAAGACGCCCGTGTGACGCTAATCTCAGAGCAAGAAGTCCCCACAAAGACACGTAATAAAGCGGAAACAATTTATCAAAGACCAAATCAACTGATCTAAAGAGAAATGGAGAAACATGTTGTTGACTGATGAAAATAAAATTGCTCTTTTTGGGTCCAAGGGGAGCAGACAGATCGTCAGACGACCCCCAAACTCTGCATTCAGCCACAGTACACCCTGCAGACAGTGAAGCATGGTGGTGAAGCATCATGATATGGGCAGGTGTCTCTTACTATGGCGCCGGACCTATCTACCACATACCAGGGAGCATGGAGCAGTTTCCATATATTAAAACACCAAGAAACGAGCAAAATCTTGGTTCCAGTCCAACAAAACTGAGGTTATAGAGTGGCCAGCCCGATCTCCGGACATGAATCCAATAGAACACTTGTGGGGCGACATAAAAATGCCGTTTCTGAGGTAAAGCCAAGAAATGCCCAAAAATTGTGGGATGTAGTCCGAGCATCCTGGGCTGGAATAACAGGTGACGGGGCAGACGTTGGTGACTCTACGCAACATAAATGTGAAGCCGTTCTAAAAAACTGTGGGTAACAACTAAATATTAGGTCAGTGATCCACAGGAACGATAAATCCACAGAAATACATATTGTGAGCGTGTAAAGACAAATGCAGACGCTGCTGTTTATTAGAACGGTCCAATGTTCATTCTTTGTTATTTTCTGTAAAGTAAAAATTATCTACATTTCTCGTCATGTTGTGAATTAGAGACCAGCGAGCGATGTTCCCAATGCTGGAAATAAAGACTAGTAGAAAGATTGTGTGATAACTCATGTTTGTGAACACACTGCTATTATTTTGAACGTTACTTTATCATGGCACAGGTGTAATGTTTATTATGTAGATTATCACAATCCTGCCTGAAGTTAGTTGGTTTCAAAAGAAATTGAAAAGTCGGGATAAAGGGAAACTCTGCTGTTATTGTACAGAAATTCACACTTGGCCTCACTGCACATTTAATGTTACCGATCATAAAAGCGAAGTTTGTCCAGAAAGTCTGGAGCTGGTCTTGTAGGGACCATATGAGACATTCATCAGCACAGAAGGGAGAGAAGGTAGATTCATCCAATAAGATATCAGGGATCTAGGAAGCCAACAGCATCATTACCCTGCACTTTATCTTACAGGCCCATCAGAATATTTATCTTCAAGTGATTTTCTAACTTGTCAGCACATTCTACGTACGCTGTCATTTAACTTTATAGTTTACAGATCTGGGCAGGTAACGGTCAACATCTCCTAATCCCAGGGGGAAGATGGATCCTCCAGGTTATAAGCTCTATAGAAAAGGTCATTTGAACAGTTTTGGTTGGAGGAGAATGTTGTGGTCTAGAGGCAAATGGTGATCATTGTAATATGGCCGGACTACACCACCGATAAAGCAGCCACAGCCGGTGACTGGGAAGAATCTGTGACTTCTCTGCATTTAGTGGTCACTACTCACCTGGGTAGTCATATGTAGGAATCTCCTCTTTACACCGCTCATCACTCCTCACATATGTCTCTGTAGTATTAAGATGGGTCAGATCTTCACCCTGAAACAAATATTGCAAACGTCACAGACAGATGGAGAAGTCACATCTATGATCAGCTCTAATCCTGCCATCTCCACCGTTCTCATTACACAAGTATAAAACACATAATACTGGGGGATAAAACAAGACTGAGCACAAGATTTTCACAGCCGTCTACACATCATAGGGAGATCTCATGACACCTTCTCTCCATCTACCTGATGATCCTGGGGAATATTGGGATCTTCTTGCTTACAGTCCTGTGGAAGAAGACGGGGACATCTCTCTGGTGTTGTCCTCTTACTGGATAGATCTGGAGGAAACACATACAGGGACTGAATTCATTCCTTACATACAGATAATTATAGGCCGTGTGTATTTAGTCCTGTCTATTACCTGGTGATGTGAGGGGCTGGGGAACCTCCATCATGATGTCCTTGTACAGATCTTTGTGTCCTTCTATATACTCCCACTCCTCCATGGAGAAATAGACAGCGACATCCTGACACCTTATAGGAACCTGACACATACAATGATACCGTCATCCCCCGATCCCTTCATAGTGTTACAGTGTAATGTCCCAGCATTCCCAGCAGCGTCACCTCTCCAGTCAGCAGCTCAATCATCTTGTAGGTGAGTTCTAGGATCTTCTGGTCATTGATCTCCTCATGTATCAGGGGGTGAGGTGGAGGCCCCGTGATTGGGCTCAGGGGTCTTCCGCATCCCTCAGACACAGGGTCCTGACAGCACTCACTAGAGATCTTCTTCACTACTGTGTAATCCTGGTTATGGAGAGACACATTAATAAATCTCACTACAGACATTTCCAGAGTCCTCACCTCTCCAGTTCTGTCCATCTGTTATTCCCACAGATAAGAATGATGTAATGTGACGTCATCAGAATCTCTCACCTCTCCAGTAAGCCGGAAGAAGATCTCTAGGGTGAGGTGTAATATCCTCTCCACCATCTTGTCTCTGTCCATATCCATCTTTGATGGGAAAATTCTCTTATATAGAAGATCTACACTGAGAGGATCCGATATTGTAGAGACCTGAATGAGAAGAAGATGAGCCGATGTAACATCATAAAAATCCTGTGTAATAATACAATTACTGGAGATAATAAGGGAAAAATATGAGATTTATTATTTTACAGTATTTAGCTTTCTTCTTTACATCTACTAATAAATCCTATATATTTTATTTCACAGACAGATGGAGAAGTCACATCTATGATCAGCTCTAATCCCGCCATCTCCACCGTTCTCATTACACAAGTATAAAACATATAATACTGGGGGATAAAACAAGACTGAGCACAAGACCTTCACAGCCGTCTACACATCATAGGGGAGATCTCATGACACCGCACTCCATCTACCTGATGAACCTGAGGAACATTGGGATCTTCTTGTTTACAGTCCTGTGGAAGAAGAGGACGGGGACATCTCTCTGGTGTTGTCCTCTTACTGGATAGATCTGGAGGAAACACATACAGGGACTGAATTCATTCCTTACATACAGATAATTATAGGCCATGTGTATTTAGTCCTGTCTATTACCTGGTGATGTGAGGGGCTGGGGAACCTCCATCATGACGTCCTTGTACAGATCTTTGTGACCTTCTAAATACTCCCACTCCTCCATGGAGAAATAGACAGCGACATCCTGACATCTTATAGGAACCTGACACATAGAATACCGTCATCCCCCGATCCCTTCATAGCGTTACTGTATAATGTCCCAGCATTCCCAGCAGTGTCACCTCTCCAGTCAGCAGCTCAATCATCTTGTAGGTGAGTTCTAGGATCTTCTGGTCATTGATCTCATGTATCAGGGGTAAGGTGGAGGCCCCGTGATTGGGCTCAGGGGTCTTCCGCATCCCTCAGACACAGGGTCCTGACAGCGCTCACTAGAGGTCTTCTTCACTACTGTGTAATCCTGGTTATGGAGAGACACATTAATAAATCTCACTACAGACATTTCCAGAGTCCTCACCTCTCCAGTTCTGTCCATCTGTTATTCCCATAGATAAGAATGATGTAATGTGACGTCATCAGAATCTCTCACCTCTCCAGTAAGACGGAAGAGGATCTCTACGGTGAGGTGTAATATCCTCTCCACCATCTTGTCTCTGTCCATATCCATCTTTGATGGGAAAATTCTCTTATGTAGAAGATCTTCACTGAGAGGATCCGATATTGTAGAGACCTGAATGAGAAGAAGATGAGCCGATGTAACATCATAAAATCCTGTGTAATACAATTACTGGAGATAATAAGGGAAACATATGAGGAGATTATTTTACAGTATTTAGTTTTCTTCTTTACATCTACTAATAAATCCTATATATTTAGGCCACAGACAACAAGCAGTTTCTTCCTCGGAGTCGGCAGCTGAATCCGTTCCTCATAGACTCATCTTCCATAACGCTAATTCTCCTCTCATTTACCGACAGTGGAATCGGCATTAGTAATACTGCAGGAGATATTTGTTATGTTTCGGTAGCTGAGGAGTGCAGGTAAAAAAGGCAATACACCAGAGCAGTTGGAATCTATGAGATTGCAGTACCCTGACTTACCACCACAACTAGAGGCAGCCGTGGAGCGTTCCTACGTTGGTCCTAGACGCCTCGTCACAGCCTGAGAAACTAACTACACCTAAAGATAGAAAGAGGAAAGCTATCTGCCCCGGAGCAGAACCCCAAAGATAATAGAAAGCCCCCAAACATGTAATGGCGGTTAGACAAGAAGAAATACTGACACAGACAGAAAATAGTATGAGCAAACGTTGGGGCCCAAACTAACTAAATAGAAAAGGATAGGAAGGGCACTTACTGCAATCCCAAAAAACCCTGAAAAGCACCAACTCTACTAATTTCAAAAACACCTGAGATCACACGACCTCTACCACCTAAATTAGTTCTCTGGTGTAACAAAATCAAAACAGCAGCCACTGAAAAAACTGGAAAAAGCAAATGTACAAAACATCAGTGGCTGAACTAAACTGAGAGGGCAAAAGCCCCCGGAGGGGACCCAAAAGGCCCCCACAGAAGTGCAGGACAAAATGCAAAAATCAAGCACAAAAACAAAAAGAAGAAAATGTCTTATCTGTTAGCAGGAGATGCAGAAACGACACAGCAGGCTACAAAGGAAACAGGAATCAAGGATTGAGACCAGAACAATTGATCACCGGCAACCCTGATGGGAAGGTGACTCCCTTATATAAGACCAGTCAGTAACACCTGATTCCCAATCCTCACAATCTTCACTGGACAGTCCAGTACCGCTTGTAACCACCAGAGGGAGCCTCTGCTCAGAACTCATCTCAAGCCCATTCACAACAGTACCCCACCCTTGAGGAGGGGTCACCGAACCCTCATTTGAGAAACCAGGTCGGTCAGGATGAGTTCTATGATACGCACGGATGAGTCTCCTAGCATGGATGTCCGAAGCAAACACCCAAGAATTGTCTTCCTGACCATAACCTCTCCACTTAACCAAATACTGGAGTTTCCGTCTAGAAAAACGAGAATCCAATATTTTCTCAACCACATACTCCAGATTGCCCTCAACCAAAACAGGGTCAGGAGGGACAGCCGTAGGAACCACTGGCTCAACAAACCTCTTCAACAAGGACTTGTGGAACACATTATGGATCTTAAATGTCCCTGGAAGAAGCAAACGAAAAGAAACAGGATTAAGAATCTCCATGATCTTATAAGGTCCAATGAACCTAGGCTTAAATTTAGGAGATGCCACTCTCATAGGAATATTTTTTGAGGACAACCAGACCAAGTCCCCCACTTTAAACCGAGGACCATCAGTCCTATGCCGGTTAGCAAACCGCTGGGCCCTCTCCTGAGAGAGGGACAACCTCTCCACTACCTGGTCCCAAATCTGTTGCATACGCTCCACAACAGAGTCAACACCTGGACAGACAGAAGCCTCCGTCTGTCCTGAAGAAAATCGAGGGTGAAACCCAGAATTACAGAAAAATGGAGACATCAAAGTGGCAGAGCTAGCCCTATTATTAAGAGCAAACTCAGCCAAAGGCAAAAAAGAGACCCAGTCATCCTGATCAGCAGACACAAAGCATCTTAGATAAGTCTCCAATGTCTGGTTTGTTCTCTCAGTTTGACCATTGGTCTGAGGATGAAACGCAGAGGAGAAAGACAATTGAACACCAAGTTTAGAACAAAAGGTCCTCCAAAATCTGGAAACAAACTGGACTCCTCTGTCAGACACAATGTTCTCAGGAATGCCGTGTAAACGAACCACGTGCTGAAGGAACAACGGCACCAATTCAGAGGAGGAAGGCAACTTAGGTAATGGCACAAGATGTATCATCTTGGAAAACCTATCACAAATAACCCAGATGGCGGTCATTCTCTGAGAAACAGGGAGGTCGGAAATGAAATCCATAGAGATATGGGTCCATGGTCTCTTGGGCACAGGCAATGGCATCAACAAACCACTAGAGCGAGAGCAAGGCTTGGAGCGAGAGCAAGTCCCGCAGGACTGCACAAATTCCCTGACATCACGAGATAAGGTAGGCCACCAAAAGGACCGACTAACCAAGTCTCTGGTACCAAAAATTCCGGGATGACCAGCCAACGTGGAACAATGAATCTCAGACATCACACTCTTTTTCCACTGGTCCGGGACAAACAATTTTCCAACAGGGCAGCGCTCGGGCCTATCCTCCTGACACCCCTCCAGAGCAAGTCTCAAATTGGGTGAGATGGCGGAAAGAACTACACCCTCTTTCAAAATAACAGAAGGATCAGATAACTCAGGAGAGTCCGCAAGGAAACTCCTCGAGAGGGCATCGGCCTTAACATTCTTAGTGCCAGGAAGAAAGGAAACCACAAAATTAAAACGTGTGAAAAACAAGGCCCACCTGGCCTGTCTAGGATTAAGTCGCTTGGCAGATTCCAGATAAACCAGATTCTTATGGTCCGTAAGGACCACCACCTGATGTTTGGCTCCCTCCAGCCAATGTCTCCACTCTTCAAAAGCCCACTTCATGGCCAATAACTCCCGATTACCCACGTCATAATTACGTTCAGTAGGAGAAAATTTTCGAGAGAAAAAGGCACAAGGGTTACTTTTAGAGGTCTCAGGATCTCTTTGGGACAAAACGGCACCTGCCCCAATTTCAGAGGCATCAACCTCCACCTGAAATGGCAGAGAAACATCAGGCTGCCGTAGAACAGGAGCAGAAGTGAATCTCTGCTTAAGTTCCTGAAATGCAGAGACTGCCTCAGGAGGCCAATTTACCACATCAGAACCCTTTTTGGTCAAATCAGTTAATGGTTTAACAATAACCGAGAAATTACCAATAAATTTACGATAAAAATTGGCAAAACCCAAGAATCTTTGAAGAGCCTTTAATGAAGTAGGTTGGACCCAATCACAGATGGCCTGAACCTTGACCGGGTCCATTTCAATAACAGATGGGGACAAAATGAATCCCAGAAATGAGATCCTCTGTACGCCAAAAAGACACTTTGATCCCTTCACATACAGAGCATTCTCTCTCAAAATCTGGAATACAGTTCGAACATGTTTCACATGAGAGTCCCAGTCATTGGAAAAAATCAAGATATCATCCAAATAAACAATCAGAAATTTATCCACAAAATCCCTGAAAATGTCATTCATGAAGGACTGGAAGACAGAAGGAGCATTAGTGAGCCCAAAGGGCATCACAAGGTACTCAAAATGCCCTTCAGGGGTATTGAATGCCGTCTTCCATTCATCCCCGTGTTTAATGCGAATAAGGTTATATGCCCCCCTGAGGTCAAGCTTGGTAAACCAAGTAGCATTTTTCACCCTGGAAAACAGGTCAGAAATCAAAGGTAACGGATATTGATATTTCACAGTAATATTGTTCAAAAGACGATAATCAATACATGGCCTCAATGAACCATCCTTTTTGGCCACAAAGAAAAAACCGGCACCTAAGGGTGAAGAAGATGGTCTGATATGACCTTTCTCCAATGACTCCTTGATATAAGACCGCATAGCGTCATGTTCAGGTACAGACAAGTTAAAAAGGCGACCTTTAGGGAATTTACTACCAGGCACTAATTCAATAGCGCAGTCATAGCTCCTATGGGGAGGCAAAGATGCAGATTTACTTTCGCTAAACACATCAGAAAAATCAATCAAAAAGTCAGGAACATCCTGAGCCTGGGGGGAGGCAGAAAAAACAGGAGTGTTGGTATTAACACATTGGCAGCCCCAACTGGTTACAGACACAGATTTCCAATCCAAAACAGGATTATGAGATTGTAACCAAGGGAAACCCAGTACGATAATGTCATGCAAATTATACAGAACCAAAAATTTGCAGCTCTCCTGATGATCAGGTTCCACCCTCATTATCACCTGAGTAGAGAACTGAGGTTTATTCTCAGCCAAAGGGGTAGAATCGATCCCCAGAAGGGGAATAGACTTCCGTAGGGGTATCAAGGGAAACCCACAACGTTTAGCAAAATCAAAATCCATCAGGTTAATAGCTGCTCCCGAATCAACGAAAGCCTGAGCAGAAAATGAGGACAGAGAGCATATCAGGGTAACAGTTAATAAAAACTTAGTCTGAACACTACCCAAGACAACTGAGCATGCAAAACGTCTTCCCCGCTTAGGGCAGACTGAAATAGCATGAGAGGCATCACCACAGTAGAAACATAACCCATTGCGCTTCCGAAACTCATGACGCTGTGCCCCAGAAACCACTCTATCACACTGCATGGATTCAGAAGCAGGTTCACAAGGCAACACTATCCCACGCATACTTCTCCGCTCACGCAAACGTCTGTCAATTTGAATTGCTAATGACATAGAATCATTGAGACCAGAGGGGACAGGGAATCCCACCATAACATCCTTTACATTATCTGACAGACCCTTCCGAAAAAGGGCTGCCAAAGCGTCGTCATTCCATTTGGTCAGGACTGCCCACCTACGGAATCTCTGACAGTATAACTCAGCGTCATCAAGCCCCTGATTTAATGCCAACAAGGCTTTTTCAGCTTGATCAGTGACATTACGCTCATCGTACAATAACCCCAAAGCCTGAAAAAATGCATCAACATCACTCAAAACAGGATCCCCAGGTGTCAGGGAAAAAGCCCAATCCTGAGGATCGCCGCGCAGGAGAGAGATGATAATTTGAACCTGCTGCGCTGCATTCCCTGAGGACTTAGATTTTAAGGCAAAAAACAATTTACAGTTATTTTTGAAATTCAGAAACTTAGCTCAATCCCCTAAAAACAAATCTGGCATGGGAATCCTAGGTTCCACAACAGGCAACCTAGCAAGATAGGCAGCATTACTCCGAACCTCAGTGGCAAGCTGATCCACACGGCCAGACAACTGTGCAAACTCCATTGAGAAAAAAAAAATCCTCCCCAGCACCCAGAGATACAGAGGGAAAAAAAAAAAATGCAACAAACAGAAAAATATCTCTGACAACTCTGACAACCGTTTTTTCTTTCACAATATTTTTCCCTTCTGTGAGTACCATACAATTTTAAATTTTTGGGCCGGTGATACTGTTATGTTTCGGTAGCTGAGGAGTGCAGGTAAAAAAGGCAATACACCAGAGCAGTTGGAATCTATGAGATTGCAGTACCCTGACTAACCACCACAACTAGAGGCAGCCGTGGAGCGTTCCTACGTTGGTCCTAGACGCCTCGTCACAGCCTGAGAAACTAACTACACCTAAAGATAGAAAGAGGAAAGCTATCTGCCCCGGAGCAGAACCCCAAAGATAATAGAAAGCCCCCAAACATGTAATGGCGGTTAGACAAGAAGAAATACTGACATAGACAGAAAATAGTATGAGCAAACGTTGGGGCCCAAACTAACTAAATAGAAAAGGATAGGAAGGGCACTTACTGCAATCCCAAAAAACCCTGAAAAGCACCAACTCTACTAATTTCAAAAACACCTGAGATCACACGACCTCTACCACCTAAATTAGTTCTCTGGTGTAACAAAATCAAAACAGCAGCCACTGAAAAAACTGGAAAAAGCAAATGTACAAAACATCAGTGGCTGAACTAAACTGAGAGGGCAAAAGCCCCCGGAGGGGACCCAAAAGGCCCCCACAGAAGTGCAGGACAAAATGCAAAAATCAAGCACAAAAACAAAAAGAAGAAAATGTCTTATCTGTTAGCAGGAGATGCAGAAACGACACAGCAGGCTACAAAGGAAACAGGAATCAAGGATTGAGACCAGAACAATTGATCACCGGCAACCCTGATGGGAAGGTGACTCCCTTATATAAGACCAGTCAGTAACACCTGATTCCCAATCCTCACAATCTTCACTGGACAGTCCAGTACCGCTTGTAACCACCAGAGGGAGCCTCTGCTCAGAACTCATCTCAAGCCCATTCACAACAGATATTCATTACACGTGACAGGAGAAATAACTACTTCATGATGAGGACGACATCTTCATCTTCTACTACGGCTCTAGAAACATATTTGTCCAGAGTCCGTCACGGACTCCATCCCCACCGGCGTCTATATGAATGTTTCCCGTCTTCCCCGCACTGTAATCTTCTATCACGTTAGATCTCAGCTCTGATTCACACACAGAAGTTTGAGGCTTTTGAGTAAAGGCTGGGTCTCACATAGTGATACACCAGCGATCCCAACAACGATATGCACTTGTCAGGATCGCTGGTGTATCGCTACATGATCGCTGCTGAGCTGCCAAACAGGCAGCTCAGGGCAGCGATCAGCACAAGGACACTGCGGGTAACATCGCTTAGTTACCCGCAGTGTACCTTGGATACCAGCGCCCTGATGCAGGGAGCTGGTATCCAAGGTACACAGCGGGTTTCCAAGCGCTGCGTGGTGCCTGGAAACCCACTGTGTACCTTGGTTACCAGCTCCCTGCATCAGGGCGCTGGTATCCAAGGTACACAGCGGGTTTCTAGGCACAGCCCCGCGCCTGGAAACCCGCTGTGTACCTTGATTACCAGCGGATCGCTGGTCTCCCACCTGTCACACGCAGCGATGCGTGCCTGTCAGCGGGAGACCAGCGATCAAAAAAATGTCCTGACATTTCAGCGACGATCAGCGATACTGATACTGATATCGTTGCTGAATGTCACACACAGCGATATCGCTGCGGAGATCGCTGCTGCGTCACAAAACTAGTGACTCAGCAACGATCTCGCTACCGAGATCGTTGTGTGAGACGGGCCCTTAAGAGCAAGACAGGAGATCTATGATGATAATGTCTCCATGTACAGTGATTTTTTAGCATTTTTTTTGTCGCTTCCACATGAAAATCATCAAAAACAACAAAAACTGGGGATGGAGGTTTTGTAGGAACATTATACTGTGTGTGAACCCAGAAAGCGGCACTGTACTATTAGAGTAACACATGTTTCCTCCACAAACTCCCTAAATATAACATTCTATAATGACCCCACAATCTGTGACTCTTCGGGGTAAATCGCTCTCTCACCATTGGATTAGAGCTGATACTATGAAGATAAAGGGATTAAACAGACTTTCTGTCACCTCCATAAAACAAGATTTTGGTTGCTTACCGTAAAATCTGTTTCTCGGAGCCTTCATTGGGGGACACAGGAAACCATGGGTGTATGCTGCTGCCACTTGGAGGCTGACACTATGCAGAAAAAAAGTTAGCTCCTCCTCCGCAGTGTACACCCCTCCGACAGGAACTAGGGAACTCAGTTAGTGAGAAAGCAGTAGGAGAAGCAATCTATAAAGGAGATAGGAAACACAAACTCAAACTGTAACAGTATAATAAGCAGAGCTGTTCAACCTGGGTGGGTGCCGTGTCCCCCAATGAAGGCTCCGAGAAACAGATTTTACGGTAAGCAACCAAAATCTTGTTTTCTCTACCGCTTCATTGGGGGACACAGGAAACCATGGGATGTCCAAAAGCAGTACCCAAGGGGAGGGAACAGCAGATAACTCTAATCAGGTTGGAGAACTCACCTCCATAACCTGCAAGGGCTTACTAGCTAAGCCGGTATCCGCCAGAGCAATACATGGACTCTGGAGAATGTTATAATTTTAGGAGAGCCGACCATCGCTTTGCCGAGAAGCAGGGCGGAATCTCTATATGTACTGCCAAGAGCGCCTCCTGCCCGGGTAGTGCCTAAACCCAGAAGAAGGTGCTCTGCTCTGACTTGGAAAAAACCTACACGGTCGACAGGGTTCCGCAGGGCCTCTATACGCCGAGCCCGTGTTCCGAAAGGGAGGGGCGGACTCATGTCGCCCTGGCCGGTTATGAATTAAGGACAGAGGCAACTTGACAGACGAAAAGAAGATCCTTCCCTGTGATGACATTGTCGAACCTATATGTCCTGGCCCTTAAAGCGGGGAGAAGGTTGTAGAGTCTGGACCCACTTACCCCAGTATGAGACATCACACCACCGAAGATACTAGTGAAAAAGATACAAATCTTGCTGTCTGAAAGAACGTGTTATCACCAAACTCTTCAGTGAATACCGGCCTGGAGCAGTGTTCCTCACTGGTTGATGCGTATGCAGAGTGAGATCCAACTCTTGTCTAAGGTGGGAGAACCTGATGTTGCCACCCTCGGAAATAAAATCTCGGAGCTGCTCGAGTCTCTTTTTTTATTTTTTTTTATTTCCGTGTCTGCAAGAAAGAAGAGGTAAGTAACGACATATAGATAGGGAGCTCTGGTATTGAGGCAGCTCGAAGGCCCTTAGGAGAGAACCGAGAACGGTCTCCTATGCTGGGAGTAACGCACTGGAACTAAGGGTAACTTGAGGAACACTGTAACTGACCTACGGATAGTCAGTGCTAGGTCTGAATGATCAGATGGTGATCAACCCGCAAACCGGGCCCAGTGCGTGGTTGAACAAAAACCTGCTACTATCTGGTACCTGATACCGGCGTATCCGACCTACCTGAAAATGGCGTGGCCAGTCATGCTGCCGCTGAGAACTACCTTCTGGCATCGAGATCCTTTCTGTGGTACGCGCAGACTTTCTGTAACTAAACCGCAGATGTTATTGATCGAGAAAAACACACAGCAGAAAAAATGCCTGTGACCGACCTGAAAGCGAGTAAAAAACCGCTGCTGCAGCCAACCAGATGTAATGAGCACCGGGCGCCTCTCACTGAGCGGTGAACAGAAGAAGGCCTGGGCAGATATTGCGAAAGACCCTGAGGTATGAGAAAGAGGGCATTCCTGACTCACCGGCTAGGACAGAAGAGCAGGACCGATGCAGCACTTGATCTCAGCCCATCTGAACCACTGATACAGCACGGAATACCAGCAGCAGTCCATTCAAGACCCGTCTGATCCACTGACAATGGGGCAGAAGAGCCGGACCGATGCAGCCAATCGACCTTGGGTACATTTGAGCCACAGCAAAGACGGTCTGTATTGACTAAACGTGTCTGGAAAAGGACCATCCAAGTCCTGGATAATGGATAAGGAACTGCTGCAATAGAACAGGAAGAACATGAAGGCGAGTACATCTGACTCACCTGAGTACGGTACGGAACCCCGGTGCCACTGCAGCAGTCGGCTGGAGACACGTCTGGTCCACTGAAAAAAATGACAGTTTCAAACGACCCTACTATATTTGGTAGGTGGTGCGTCTGAAGCCTGGATAGAGCACTGCTGCAATCGTATCTCAGTATCCTGTGGCCATATCAACGTGGAGAGAACTCCGCATAGGAGAGGGCCAATCCTGTGTTGCGGTCTAGGTCTGGATACCTGACGGCATTACGTAGGATAACAGCTTCCGTGTAGTAAGCCGCATCACAAGGTCTGTTCTGAAGTATAATCTGACCTGTCATTTCTCATGACGGTAGAACAGTAGGCTTGGAATCAGAGGGAGACTAAACTCTACTCTGTTGTGCTCGTGGGTTCAAGCCCTTGAACCTGTGACTTGTGGTCAGCTTCTTTATCCACTGAACCACAGAAGACATTGCCGGGTAACACGGACTTCAAACCAACTGGAAGTCCGGCCGAGATGCTGCAGTCGTGAAGGGGTAGCAGCGGCTCCCCTCTCTGCTTAGAGCTGCGTAATGCCAGCATCCAGAGGGGGACTGGAGGAAAAAAACAGGACGAGTGCCTGTGAGCCGAAGATATGGAAGCATTTGATATGCAAGGGCTCTAGCGCCTTCATGAGTAGAGCAAGTCCCTGCTCTGATGAAAATCAAGGCACAGATCTGCGCTAGCCAAAAACACAACACCCAGTGACTGAAGTGGAAAACTTCGAGGAGAAATATGCCAGTGAAACCTTCAAACAGGCAAATGCCATATGGAGGTTATATAATGGCTTGTCTCCCTGGAGGGCTTAAAGAGGACAGTGGGACGGATGACGGTAGCGTGGCACGTCTATTACCCCATCGACTGCACAGCTCTAGAATATTATTACACCAGTGGGTGCACGGCTCTAGAGCATCTATTACTCCGGTGACTCTATGGCTCCAGGGTACTAAGAGTACTATTACACTGGAGAATACTATAGCACCAGTGCTCATGCAGAGAAATACTTGTTCTGAAGCCTAGCCTTAGTCCTGTTCCCCCCCCCCGGACCGAACAAACAGTGAATGCAGGAGATGTTCGGTTACCTTCAGAGAGGAGTCATCTTCCGGGATCACGCCCCGGAAAATGGCGACCGCCGAGAAGTGCGCTCGGGTTAAGCATCTCTGAAGGAGGAGAGAAGAGGGCGCTACCCGAAAGGGCCGACTGAAGGAGACTGCTGGGGGGGTGACAAACCGCTGGCATGACATCGGCCGGGAGGTGCAGAGTTAACCGTCGACGACAGAGGGGAAGGCAGGCTCCGAAGTGAGGGAGGGGGAGACACCAGGTGACAGCAAGAGAGGGGGCGCACCTGTGAACGGCGGGAAAAAAGCCCGCCAAAATGAAAGGAAGAGGGGGCGGGGCTAAGTGCCGGGACTAGGCCTCGCTGAAGCCGGGAACTAAATTTAGAAGCTGCGGCCGCCGAGCAGGGGATGGTAGCGCGGAGGCCCAGAAAAATTACACGCCAGGCAACCCTGCGCCCCCAAAGAAAACCTCTATAAGCTACACAGGCCCAGACCACAACCGCCAGAGCAGGGGGAGCAGCGCGGAGGCTTTAGAAGCCCCTCGGAAAGGTAGCCTGGCGCCCTAATCCTAGGGGATACAGCCAAAGGAGATCAAAGTTAATACTATCTTCTTTACTTTTCATCGCTTCTGGGAAGAAAAATAGAAGTACCTCTCCATCTAACGATGTTGGACGTCCGAAAAGCAGCGTTGCTGGACGTCCACGTCTCCAAACACCGACTGGCTCTGATGGGCGAGCGGGTAGGAGACGGAGGCAGGACCTGATCCGGATCACCTGAACACGCTTCTGTGTTAGGGGCTGGGGTCCTGCCGAACTAGACGTATGAGGATACGGGGAGGCAGTACACGCCGTACTCATAGTCTCTGTGTGGGAGTACAGTAGTGACCGTTCACACTGTATCCCTCCGGAAAACCTGAAAAGGAACAACGCACATTAGGTAGATATGGGTCTCCAGAGAGACCCGCGTCCACCTCCTACTGACACTAAGCTAAACTGAGTTCCCTAGCTCCTGTCGGAGGGGTGTACACTGCGGAGGAGGAAATAACTTTTTTCTGCATAGTGTCAGCCTCCTAGTGGCAGCAGCATACACCCATGGTTTCCTGTGTCCCCCAATGAAGCGGTAGGGAAAGGGGCACTTTTCTGTGCTTGTCAGAACTGTCCGAGGATTATTAGAGGTGACAGTTTCCCCCAATTAGAAGGGACACCTGTAGATATTGGGGTCTTTACCTGCTACAGTTCTGGGGGGATTTACTGGGTAAAGTGGAGGTTGGAGAAACGTCACTGTGTGGCCCAGCTATGTAAGGCAGACATAAAATCCAGGAGAGTGCACAGGAAGGTAATCGCAACGCTTGATATGCATTCACTGCCACTCACTCTTTCAGACACACCCATCTGAGGTATAAGAGGGAGTGACACGTAGCAGAGGGATGTTAGTTAGTCTGGAGGAGAGAAGAAGAGTCAGTGTTCAGTTCAGTCTGCTTCCTGTCTGAGTACAGGTCAGATCAGTCTCAGTCCAGCCTGGACTTGGAGGATACTGAGAGCTGTGCAGTGAGCTCAAGGAGAAAGCTGACTTTTCACATCGAAGCTACAAGTGCTTATGTTAAGAGCGGGAAGCAGGGCGAAGGGCGCAGTGGAGAAGACAGTGAGAAGTGCTACAGGTATTGGACTACCTGCACTAAATTGCCGGACACCGGGGTCCGAAGCGTTGCTAGTGTTTCAAGCATAGTAACAAGAAAACCGGAGGCATCTGGACTTCAGGTCGCAGATTGCAGCCCAAAGTGTCAATACGTAACCGGAGTCAGGGAGAACAGGGACTTTGAGCGGGACGCTGCAAAAGTAAGGACTTAGTTCTCTCAACATCTGAGATTCAGAGACATAGAAGGCTCCACCACAATGTTGGCCGGGCATTACAGCTATTGAGAAAGCTGAAGAGTTCAGAGTTAACTTCGCTTCAGGCAAGTTGGACTCACATGTATATGGAAGTAAAGGAGGCCTCTAACCTGCTCAGCGGTTACCCGAATGTGCACTCTCCACCCCGACCAGCTCCCCGGGATCTGCTTGAACCATCTACCAGTAAAAGGTATGAAAAGAAGCCGCATTGTGTGTGACTGAATTCTTATCTACACCCTGCATCATCACCATAGACTTCCAGGGACCAGTCTCACCTGTGGGAGACTTACCACCCAGCTGCCCCATAACATCCCCTGTGAAGATCATTATAGCAGCGCTGGTCCAATTGACCAGATACCGCAGGTGGCGTCACAAACTACCTATTCTATCAATCCCCTGTAAATATCCCCCCCCCATTGAATGAGCGCCCAGGGCCACGGACCGAGTCCTGCTGCCAGTGACAAATCCCATAGACTTCCATGGGCTCGGTGCCGAGTACCCCATTGCCCTGGTACTTAGTGCGACTCATCTTTGGCGTTACGAACAGGATCCGAAAGCTTGCAATTGTGAGTCCTGTGTGCCTATATTGAACTGTTTGGTGAAAAAGACTGTTTGCTGAATTTGGCGCCAAATACCGCCATTTTGCCGCCATGTTGGCGCCCTGAGGCGCTGGTGAAGAAGGTGGGCGTGCATTCGTGGGCGTATACCCCCCCTGTGGCGCGAAAGATATGGCCGCCCTCTCCAAATGCTATTATAATGTGCGGTCCTGCCCCTCTGCTAAAGAAATCCGCCTCCTCTTCATCCTCTATGCGAAGAGGAGGAGACGCAAATCCCGCCTCCACGGAAGAGACCAGATTGTTCCTGATGGAAACTACAGTCTGGCCTGGGACGAGATGGCGGAAGGACAGGAGAATCTGTGCAGAGGACTGGAGGCATACAAACCCTGCTTGCCGGAAGATTTATTACCTGTGCCAGAGCTGTCCCCGGATCGGGACACTGACCCCGCCATGCTGGAGCTGCAGAAGGAGAATGCGGAGCTAAAAGAATGATCCAGAGTCATGCAGATCTGCAGGAGACGGAGAGACGCTGGCGTGCCCAGACACAGCGGCTGCTGTGGGACGCAGTGTTCTCTCCCACAAGCATAACGCCGTCTCCTGACTTCCCAAGTTCCCTGCTGAAGAAGGCTATGGAGAGATCGGAGGTTGCCCCCAAAAGTGCTGTACCTGATCCCACCGATGCGGAGGTGGAGGAGAAGGAGGCTGAGGAGGTTCTGCCCGGTCCGGAGTGTCAGCCAGGCCAGGAGGCCACAGCGGAGTACGGTTCCCCGGTAAGGTCACCGGAGGGGTCCCAGCCGTCATTGCCGGAAATCGACTGGGATGAGATGGAGCGTCTGGGCGACGTGACTTACGACCTCCAAACCGGAAACGCCTGGCAGCACTGCGAGAGAGTGAGACAGCAGCAGGAGGAAGAGAGAAACATACAGCGGGCCCGACAACGACAGCAGGAGGAGTTCATCGCTGATAAAGAAACAGTCCGCCGGGATAAAGGTACCCGACGGGAACCGCGGCGGCAGGGGTGCGTTACCGAGTTTCAGCTCCGCAAGGGCTGGGGCTTTATCCGCGAGCCGGGCCTCTATCAGGGGGTCTTTGTGAGCCGCCGGGACGTGGAGTCCCACTTGCCCATCGGTCATCCTGGGAGGGACCTGATAAATGGGGATATAGTGAGCTACACCCGTCACTGGGGTTTAAAGGGGTGGTATGCCCTGAACGTCTCCATCGTCAGTGACCCCGTCCCCGACACCGGTACCGAAGCGTCCCAGTCCCGAGCTCCCACCGCACCAGGCCGTGCCTCGGCGACCTACTCTGCATCGCAATCGGCGACCTACTCTGCATCGCAATCGGCGACCTACTCTGCATCGCAAGTTAATGTGGCCCTTGCAGCGACACAATCAGCGTCCTACAGCAAAGACATACCCGTTGGGTCCCCCGTTAAAATGAGAACTGTGGCCACTCAAACGCTAATAGCAGGTCACGACATATTTGTAATGCGTTCAAAAGAACACCGCGTCGTTCCAGCCCCAGGAGTGGAAGACGTCATCGAAATTAGCAAGAAAAGTGAAGACCGGTAGGACCCAGACAGGGGTTTACCGTATCCAAGAATTGTAAAAAGTTGATAAAAGAAGATTTGCCAATTTGCACTTTATTGCTATGTATGATGATGTTTTACATATTGAGTAGAATACCCGGCTGGGTACAAGGGTAGAGAATTTGAAAAGTTAAAAAGTAAATGTGTAGATTGCACAGTTGCATAGAATACCCCGGTTGGGTAAAGCAAGTAAAGTGAGTTATTGAGATAGATGTGAATACTTGATTTCTAAATTTATATATATATATATGTGTTTGACCATGCCAATGGACTGCGTGGCTGTGGACTATGCCAGCCCAAAAACTTTAATGTAAATAGTTGCATTACGGTGCATTATCTTGGTTTTACACGAAACCATTACTATCCACCTCTGAAGAAAAACCCGTATGGTGGGCCTAGAGTGAGGTCTGCAGTCAGAAGTCCTGCAGCCCACCCAGGACCCACGTGGGAGGTTTTTGGTGCGGGTCCTCCACAAGAATATTGTCTAGTAATATGAGAATGTTTTGATACTTTTGTATTCTTCATTGTACAAATTGTAATGTTAAAGAAATCCTTACCTCCCGGATGGGAAGAGTTAAAAATGTTATGTTAAATGCAAAACAAAAATGTTTTCTTTTTCTCTTTTACAGCCCGGGAGTGCTGTGTTTAATCAAGGGGGGATGTGTGGCCCAGCTATGTCAGGCACACATAATCCAGGAGAATGCACAGGAAGGTAATCGCAACGCTTGATATGCATTCACTGCCACTCACTCTTTCAGACACACCCATCTGAGGTATAAGAGGGAGTGACACATAGCAGAGGGATGTTAGTTAGTCTGGAGGAGAGAAGAAGAGTCAGTGTTCAGTTCAGTCTGCTTCCTGTCTGAGTACAGGTCAGATCAGTCTCAGTCCAGCCTGGACTTGGAGGATACTGAGAGCTGTGCAGTGAGCTCAAGGAGAAAGCTGACTTTTCACATCGAAGCTACAAGTGCTTATGTTAAGAGCGGGAAGCAGGGCGAAGGGCGCAGTGGAGAAGACAGTGAGAAGTGCTACAGGTATTGGACTACCTGCACTAAATTGCCGGACACCGGGGTCCGAAGCGTTGCTAGTGTTTCAAGCATAGTAACAAGAAAACCGGAGGCATCTGGACTTCAGGTCGCAGATTGCAGCCCAAAGTGTCAATACGTAACCGGAGTCAGGGAGAACAGGGACTTTGAGCGGGACGCTGCAAAAGTAAGGACTTAGTTCTCTCAACATCTGAGATTCAGAGACATAGAAGGCTCCACCACAATGTTGGCCGGGCATTACAGCTATTGAGAAAGCTGAAGAGTTCAGAGTTAACTTCGCTTCAGGCAAGTTGGACTCACATGTATATGGAAGTAAAGGAGGCCTCTAACCTGCTCAGCTGTTACCCGAATGTGCACTCTCCACCCCGACCAGCTCCCCGGGATCTGCTTGAACCATCTACCAGTAAAAGGTATGAAAAGAAGCCGCATTGTGTGTGACTGAATTCTTATCTACACCCTGCATCACCACCATAGACTTCCAGGGACCAGTCTCACCTGTGGGAGACTTACCACCCAGCTGCCCCATAACATCCCCTGTGAAGATCTTTATAGCAGCGCTGGTTCAATTAACCAGATACCGCAGGTGGCGTCACGAACTACCTATTCTATCAATCCCCTGTAAATATCCCCCCCCACTGAATGAGCGCCCAGGGCCACGGACCGAGTCCTGCTGCCAGTGACAAATCCCATAGACTTCCATGGGCTCGGTGCCGAGTACCCCATTGCCCTGGTACTTAGTGCGACTCATCACCATCAATTCTCCTCAGACTGAAGGAACATCGCTCCTCTATTCAGCTCTATGGATCCAGGATGAATCCACTGCGGCCCCTGCAAGAAGAGAATGAAGAGCAGGTGAGACCACCGCGGCCGGACTGTTCTACAGCTGCTCTGTGCACAGGACCTGTGATGAGGTCACAGGAGGGGAGGAGTCAGGGGTCACATGATCAGGGGCCTCAGTGTGTGCAGGACCTGTGAAGATGTCACAGGAGGGGAGGAGTCAGGGGTCACATGATCAGGGGCCTCAGTGGATGCAGGACCTGTGATGAGGTCACAGGAGGGGAGGAGTCAGGGGTCACATGATCAGGGGTCTCAGTGTGTGTAGGACCTGTGATGAGGTCACAGGAGGGGAGGAGTCAGGGGTCACATGATCAGGGGCCTCAGTGGATGCAACTCTTTTATTATAAAAATATAAACAATACATCATAATAAATAACAAACTACATAAATAAAACATAGCTAAAATAAGTAACAGAAACAATAGAACACAGCTTCAAATAAACTAAAAAGCCAAAGTCCTTCGTCCTTTAACACTAGGACTACTGGACTCGTGACCCCGCCTAGAACTACTGACAGGAGTCATTTTGACTCCTTGCTTGTTTTCGTTTATTTTTAGAGTTTCATTTGTGGTTATTTATTAATAATTATATTTTTTGTAATGTATTATTATTGTGAGATCCAACAGTAATGCTTTTGATTGTTTTTTTTCTGCTTTTCTTATTTTTCTACAGAAAATAACAATAATTATAATAGACGTTTTTCAAACATTTTTTTTAATTCAAGTGCACACATATAAACAACAACTGAAGAACAAAAAGCAGAGAAAATGTAGGTGGAGGAGCATAAAAATGAAAATATGGCGCAGAATTCACCTTCTAAACATTTGGTGTTTCGCATTTTAGGCATTGCCTTTGATTTATGGCAGTACATTGCCCACACAAAGACTTACCACAAGTCTTACAATTGCCGACAGATCTATTTTTCTTGCACTTTTCTTTGATCTGGCAAAATTTTGTTTGAACCATCACTTCTGAGCATGTAGAAACTTGGGACGTGGAACCCTTTTCCCTATCTGTGACATAAGGACCACTCAACTCTCTCACAAGCGTTTGCAAAAATGCCTTGCGTGACATTTTTTGGTGGGTTATCTCATTGAATATTATCCATGCATTTATACCCGCAAAGTCTAAGGCATTTTCAAATGCATGAACAGGCCATCTCCTTGTGCATGTTCGTGTGGTATATTTTCGTGCCATCTGATCCACTACATCTACTCCATATTTTGTTTCATTGTAAAACTTTACCGTTTCTGGAGTTTTTTTAGCGGAATCAGACGCAACAACAACATCTGGATGGACGGAACTCAAAATGACAACATTTTTGTTGGGCTTTCCTTGATATACTGTAAGTGTAAAATTGTCTTCATTTCTAGAAAAATATTTAGACTTGAGAGTCCTCAGTGGTTGATACCTTTTAATGGCTAACTGAAAAGATGGTAACAAATTGCAAGCTTTCGAGACTACTCAGGTCTCTTCATCAGGCATAGACTAATACAACATCTGAAGAATCACATATTTATACACAAAATAGCACAGTGTTAGCCATTAAAAGGTATCAACCACTGAGGACTCTCAAGTCTAAATATTTTTCTATCTACTGGCTAACACGGTACAAAGATACACATCTTTCCTATATCTTCATTTCTAAACACTTTAGTGTTGTACAATTCCTCTTTCATGGATTTTATTTCTTTAGGCAATTCTCGCCTTATCTTGTTCAGTGTTCCCACGATGGTTGTTCCTTTGCTTTTTAGCTGTTTAGCTAATTTTACTGAAGTAAAATAATTATCGGTTGTAACATTGCGACCTTTTTTCAAAAACGGGTCCAATAACTTCATTACCACATGGTCAGCTAAACGGTCCTCAGCACGGCGTGTGTCATCTTTGCCTAGATAAGGGAAGCCATTTGCCAGATATTTGCTCTCCTTATCAACAGCTAGCCAATATTTGTGGCCATATTTATCTGGTTTGGAAGGCATGTACTGCGTGAATGGACACCTAGTTTTGCTTGGGAAAAGTTGCTCATCCACCATTATGTATGGGCCAGGTTTGTAACACGCAATACAATTTTCAATAAACCTGTCCCACACAGTAGAAAATAGAGCAAACTTGTCCGTTTGCAGTCTCTCCGATCGAGTAGATTTCTCATCAAATCTGAGAAACCTCATAATTTCAACAAAGCGGTCCCTAGACATTGTCGCTTTGCAAAACGGTATTCCCCAGTCATTACACCAAATACTGCTAATCGAGTGACGGTTCGTGCCAGATATTCCACGAGCATAGAATATCGCAATGAATGCATCTAGCTCCTCATCAGATAGAGTAAACTGTAAATTATTGTTCCTGCATGCTTCTGCAAGCGTACAGTTCTTTATATGTGTCAATATATATGAATCAAAAATTAGCATAAGATAACAGCCTAGAGTAAACAAGCTATTTTATTCAGCATTACACAGTAATACAAGCAGGTAAAACACAAGGAAAATGTGAAAAGTTGACATGTAAGTTGAACTACATCTATATGAACATCAGGGTAAATAAGACAGAGTGAAAAAATTATGCTCAAAACTTTATAGCAACATTTAGTGACAAAAGGACCTCAAAATATAGTAGGGAGTCAAAATGACTCCCTTCAGTAGTTCTTGGTAAATTTTGAAAAAAACGCGCAAATTTTTCACCAAAGTTATTTATTCTCACAAAATCTTTTTTCACATCATATTTGAGGAAAAGTCACGAGTTTCAAGCCGGAATTCTGAAAAATGTAGTCACAGAAGAGAAATAAAAAACGAAAGGAGTCAAAATGACTCCATCAGTAGTTCTAGTGTTAACCCCTTAGTGACAGCCATTTTGCAGCTTAATGACCGGGCCAATTTTTACAATTCTGACCACTGTCACTTTATGAGGTTATAACTCTGGAACGCTTTAACGAATCCCGCTGATTCTGAGACTGTTTTCTCGTGACATATTGTACTTCATGTTAGTGGTAAAATTTCTTTGATATGACTTGTGTTTATTTATGAAAAAAACGGAAATATGGCGAAAATTTTGAAAATTTAACAATTTTCAAACTTTTAATTTTTATGCCCTTAAATCAGAGAGATATCACACAAATTTCTTAATAAATAACATTTCCCACATGTCTACTTTACATCAGCACAATTTTGGGACCAAAATTTTTTTTTGTTATGAAGTTATAAGGGTTAAAAGTTGACCAGCGATTTCTCATTTTTACAACACCATTTTTATTTTAGGGACCACATCACATTTGAAGTCACTTTGACGGGTCTATATGATAGAAAATACCCAAAAGTGACACCATTCTAAAAACTGCACCCCTCAAGGTGCTCAAAACCACATTCAAGAAGCTTATTAACCCTTCAGGTGCTTCACAGGAACTGAAGCAATGTGGAAGGAAAAAATTAACATTTAACTTTTTTTGCAAAAACTTCACTTCGGAACCTATTTTTTTTATTTTCACAACTGTTAAAAGAAAAAATGAACCACAAAATTTGTTGTGCAATTTCTCCTGATTAAGCCGATACCCCATATGTGGGGGTAAACCACTTTTTGGGCGCACGGCAGAGGTTGCAAGGGAAGGAGACAACATTTGACTTTTTCAACGCAGAATTGGCTGGACGCCATGTCGCGTTTGTAGAGGCCCTGATGTGTCTAAACAGTGGAAACCCATCGCAAGTGACCCCATTTTGGAAACTAGACCCCCTAAGGAACTTATCTAGATGTGTGGTGAGCACTTTGAACCTCCAAGTGCTTCACAGAAGTTTATAACATAGAACAGTGAAAATAAAAAATCATATTTTTTCCACAAAAACAATCTTTTCACCCCAATTTTTATTTTCCCAAGGGTAACAAGACCCCAAAAGTTTTTGTGCAATTTGTCCTGAGCATGCTGATACCCCATATGTGGGGGTAAACCACTGTTTGGGTGCAAGGCAGAGCTCGGAAGGGAAGGAGCGCCGTTTGACTTTTTCAGCGCAGAATTGGCTGGACGCCATGTCGTGTTTGTAGAGGCCCTGATGTGTCTAAACAGTGGAAACCCCCCACAAGTGACCCCATTTTAGAAATTAGACCCCCTAAGGAACTTATCTAGATGTGTGGTGAGCACTTTGAACCTCCAAGTGCTTCACAGAAGTTTATAACATAGAACCGTGAAAATAAAAAATCATATTTTTTCCACAAAAACTATCTGTTCACCCCAATTTTTATTTTCCCAAGGGTAACAAGGGTAACAAGACCCCAAAAGTTTTTGTGCAATTTGTCCTGAGCATGCCGATACCCCATATGTGGGGGTAAACCACTGTTTTGGCGCACGGCAGGGCTTGGAAGAGAAGGAGCGCCGTTTGACTGTTTCAAACCAAAATTGGCTGGAATTGAAACAGTCGAAACCCCCCACAAATCACACCATTTTGGAAACTAGACCCCTTAAGGAACTTATCTAGATGTGTGGTGAGCACTTTGAACCCCCAAGTGCTTCACAGAAATTAATAAACGTAGAGCCGTGAAAATAAAAAATCATTTTTTTCCTCAAAAATGATTCTTTAGCCCGCTATTTTTTTATTTTCCCAAGGGTAACAGGAGAAATTGGACCCAAAAAGTTGTTGTGCAATTTTTCTGAGTACGCTGATACCCCATATGTGGGGTAAAACCACTGTTTGGGCGCATGGGAGTGCTTGGAAGGGAAGGAGCGCCATTTTGTAATGCAGACTTTAATGGAATTTTCTGCGAGCGTCATGTTGTGTTTGCAGAGCCCTTGATGTACCTAAACAGTATAAACACCCTGCAATTGACACCATTTTGGAAACTAGACCCCCCAAAGAGCTTATCTAGATGTGTGGTGAGCACTTTGAACCCCCAAGTGCTTCACAGAAATTTATAAACGCAGAGCCGTGAAAATGAAAAATCATTTTTTTTCTCAAAAATTTTTTTTTAGCCAGCTATTTGTTATTTTCCCAAGGGTAACAGGAGAAATTAGAACCCCAAAATTGGTGTGCAATTTGTCCTGAGTACGCTGATACCCCATATGTTGGGGTAAACCACTGTTTGGGCACACGGCAGGGCTCGGAAGGGAGGGAGCGACATTTGACTTTTTGAAAGCCACGTCGTGTTTGGAGACCCCCTGATGTGTCTAAACAGTGGAAACCCCCCACAAGTGACCCCATTTTGGAAACTAGACCCCTTAAGGAACTTATCTAGATGTGTGGTGAGCACTTTTAACCCCCAAGTGTTTCACAGAAATTTATAAACGCAGAGCTGTGAAAATAAAAAATAATTTTTTTTCTTAAAAATGATTTATTTAGCCAGCTGTTTTTTATTTTCCCAAGGGTAACAGGAGAAATTAGAACCCCAAAATTGGTGTGCAATTTGTCCTGAGTACGCTGATACCCCATATGTTGGGGTAAACCACTGTTAGGGCGCACGGCAGGGCTCGGAAGGGAGGGAGCGCCATTTGACTTTTTGAACGCCACGTTGGAGACCCCATGATGTGCCTAAATAGTGGAAATCCCTCAATTCTAGCTCCAACCCTAATCCCAACACACCCCTAACCCTAATCCCAACCCTAATCCTAACCTAAATCCCAACCCTAATTCCAACCCTAATTGTAACCCTAACCTTAATTGTAACCCTAACCCTAATTGTAACCCTAACCCTAATTCTAACCCTTATTATAACCCTAACCCTAAGGCTAGGTTCATTTTGCGTTTTACCAGCCTGTTCAACACACAGCGTTGGCGGGCTGGTAACGGTATAGCATAACGCGATCGCGTTATGCTATATCCGCTGGCGCAGAGGAATCAGCAGATGATTCATCTGCGCTAGCGGTGACGGAGCCCAGACGCTGCAGCCCGCGTCCGAGGCTCCGTCACTGAATGATGGCATGTCACAAACGCATGCCGCTTTACGGCATGCGTCACGATGCGCCCTCAAATGGGGTGAATGGCAGCGCTAACGGACTGCGTTACAGCGCATTATACCGCGGTGTAACGCAGTCCATCTAACGAACTGCCATAACGCAGTATGAACCCAGCCTAACCCTAACCCTAATTATAACCATAATGCTAACCCTAACCCTAATTATAAACCTAACCCTAATTATAACCCTAACCCTAACAGAAAAATGAAAATAAATATAATTTCTATTTTTTATTATATGTCCCTAACTAAGGGGGTGATAAATGGGGGGGTTATGTACTGTTTTTTTTATTTTGATCACTGTGATAGTTTATCACAGTGATCAAAATGCACTTTCTGGAGAATGAATGAAAAAAATTTTGAATCTGCCGCCAAGATCGACGGGCGCACTGCGCATGCGCCCGCCATTTTTTTTTGCAGGAAGAAGACGCCGGGATCCTGGGGCCTGCGGAGGACGGAGGACACCAGTAAGTATACGGGGGGCGATCGGGGGACCTGGGGACCCTCATTTTCTCCCCTCTGATGTGCGATCACATCAGAGGGGAGAGAAATATTTTTTTTTTTTTTTTGCGATCGCATTTATGCTTGCATAGACGCGATCGCAACACCGGGATCGGTGAATACCGACCCGGATCATGTTCTCTGGGGTCTCGGCTACCCATGGTAGCCGAGACCCCAGAGAATATTTGCCCATCCCCCCCCAGCACAGCGGCACTTAGCGGCGGGCGCACTGAGCATGCGCCCGCCATTTTCTTCATCGCGCCGGCCCCGGGGGACACCGGAGGGCCCTGGGGCCACATACAGGACATCGGGGGCCACATGGGGGTCCCGGGGACCCTTTTTCTCTGTCCTCTGATGTCCGATGACATCAGAGGACAGAGAAATTAAATGACACAACTTTTTTTTTTTTTTTTGCGGTCGCCGTTATAGGGTTAATAACGACGATCGCAACATCGGTGTCGGTAAAAACCGACCCGATTCATGTTCTCTGGGGTCTCGGCTACCCCCGGTAGCCGAGACCCCGGAGAAAATGCGCCTCTGGGGGGCGCTATTCACTTTTTCGGCGCTGTGGTTTAAGTACCCTTAATGACCGCCGTTAAAAGGCGTATCGGCGGTCGTTAAGGGGTTAAAGCTATTGCAGCTCCACAGGACCCCCAGCAGGAACCTTACCCCTAACCAAAATTAATATAAAACATAAAAGAAACATGCACACACACTGACACACACTCACGCACCCCAAAAAAAGGAAAAAAGGCCTCACCAGGCCATACATACAACACTCTACTATATCCCCTTAACGACCGCCGATACGCCTTTTAACGGCGGTCATTAAGGGTACTTAATGTGGAACTTAATGGTACTTAACTTAATGGTACTTAAGGGTACTTAATGTGGAAAAAGCCTTTAGCGCCCCCCAGAGTCGGATTTTCTCTGGGGTCTCGGCTACCGGGGGAACATGATTCAGGTCGGTTTTTACCGACACCGCTTTTGCGATCGCCGTTATCTATAATATAACGCTGGGAGCGTCACTCTGTCTGAAGCCTTTATAGACTGCACAAGCGCGACACGCCTGCGCAGTCTGGCTCCAGACAGAGTGAGGCATCCAGCGGTGAGTACTCTGTATGGCGCCGAAGATTGCGGTATGCATACTGGATGCATACCGCGATCTCCGGAGCCATACTCACATACTTACCTGACCGGAAGGAGCGTTGCCACGGCACTTCTCTTCTCCCGGGGCAGGAGACCAGGAGTGCGCGTTGGAATCGCGCATACGCAATAGCGGTATCCAGCGCCATTTTGGGGGGTGAGCGGACCATGCACATCAGGATTGGGGGTTTAGAGGACCATGAACATCAGGGTTGGGGGTGACGGGACTATGCACATCAGGATTGGGGGTGAGAGGACCATGCACATCAGGATTGGGGGGTGAGGGGACCATGCACATCAGGATTGGGGGGTGAGGGGACCATGCACATCAGGATTGGGGGTGAGGGGACAATGCACATCAGGATTGGGGGTGAGGGGACCATGCACATCAGGGTTGGGGGGTGAGAGGACTATGCACATCAGGATTGGGGGGTGAGGGGATCATGCACATCAGGATTGGGGGGTGAGGGGACCATGCACATCAGGATGGGGGTTGAGGGGACAATGCACATCAGGATTGGGGGGCGAGGGGACCATGCACATCAGGGTTGGGGGTGAGAGGAACATGCACATCAGGATTGGGGGTGAGGGGACCATGCACATCAGGGTTGGGGGAGTGAGGGGACCATGTACATCAGGATTGGGGGTGAGCGGACCATGCACATCAGGGTTGGGGGGGTGAGGGGACCATGCACATCAGGATTGAGGGGTGAGTGGACCATGCACATCAGGGTTGAGGGGTGAGGGGACCATGCACATCAGGGTTGTGGGGGTGAGGGGACCATGCACATCAGGATAGAGTGGTGAGGGGACCATGCATACCAGGATTGGGGGGTGAGGGGACCATGCATATCAGGATTGGAGGGGTGAGCGGACCATGCACATCACGATTGGGGGGTGAGTGGACCATGCACATCAGGATTGGGCGATGAGGTGACCATTCATACCAGGATTGGGGGGTGAGGGGACCATTCATACCAGGATTGGGGGGTGAGGGGACCATTCATACCAGAATTGGAGGGTGAGGGGACCATTCATACCAGAATTGGTGGTGAGGGGACCATTCATACCAGAATTGAGGGGTGAGGGGATGTGACGCTTCCCACGGCTGCGGGGCGTTGGGACATGGCATAGCTTGCCTAACTAGCCAATGCTCCCACGCCGCCAGTCCACGACGACGTGAGGCATGAGTCCCAGATGGTAAGAGAATGTGGACCCACTGGACCACGGAGGGAGACCCGGGCCTGCCCGGACTAGGGAAGGGCAGCGACCGGGATCCGTGGCAGCTGAGCATGTGGGCAAGATGGCAACCTGCAGGACTAGACAACACCGCACAACTTCAGGTAAGAAGAAACATAAAGTCTACTTAAAGAAACACACAGTACATAATAGAACATAAGACCGGGCTCCTGATTCCGCACATCAGAGAAGGGTACACGACTCAGGATCACAGACGAGTGCAGGAGGACATCACGGGTAGATGCAGTCCAGGGTTATCTGGCACGGGCATACTTGGGCGGCCTCTCTCTTAGGCCTCAGGCGTAGCACAGGCTCAGCAGGAGAACATTAGACACCGACCTCAGACAGACTTCAGACGATGGCGGAGTCATCACGGGTAGATGCAGTCCAGGATCATCTGGCACGGGCATACTAGTATGGCCTCACTCTCAGGCCTCAGGCGTAGCACAGGCTCAGCAGGAGAACATCAGACACCGGCCCAGGACGAACGTCAGACGATGGCGGGGTCATCACGGGTTGATGCAGTCCAGGGACATCAGGAACAAGGACTGGATCTCAGGAACTCAGGAACACAGACAGGATATCAGGAACACGGATTGGATCTCAGGGACACAGGAACACGAACAAGACATCAGGAACACGGATTGGATCTCAGGGAGTCAGGAACACGGACAGGACATCAGGAACACGGATTGGATCTCAGGAACATGGACAGGACATCAGGAACACTGACATCGGACTCTGGGCATCTGGCAACGATCGGCAGGCTCCGGACATCTGGCAACGATCGGCAGGCTCTGGACAACAGGCAGGGAGGATAGGATCCGGACATCTGGAGGTGGTCGTCGGACATCGGACATCAGGCCATGGTCATCAGGCATAGGATCCGGACATCTGGAAGTGGTCGTCGGACATCGGACATCAGGCCATGGTCATCAGGCATAGGATCCGGACATCTGGCAGCGACCTGAAAAGGAACCCCAGCGGTCTGGTGCAAGCCCCGCCAGGCTCAACGGGAGCTGGCTGGGAATTGCACAGAAGCTGGATAGATACAGGATCAGAGATTCAGGGAACAAGACTCAGCAGGAACAGGCCTGGATATACAGCCTCCAGGAAGGGCGATCTGGGTATTAGCCCCCAGCATAGGCAGACACAGTTCAGACATTCAGGTACCAGGATAGATCCAGGATCAGGGAGCAAGACACGGCAGGAACAGGGAAACAGCTCTCCAGAGCTGAACACACTCAGAGCAGGAGCCGAACACTAAACACACACGGCTAGGTTCAGGAACTCAATGCAGATTCAATGCGAAGCTCTGGCAACGACCCTCAGGGCTGGGGAACTTTATATATGAGCTGCTTCACAGCGATAGGCTGGAGCAGTAATTCTAGTACACACCCAATCCTCATAAAAGCAGGACAGGTGTGGGCCGCGCCCCCTATGCAGAGCCAGACAATTCATCACAGAGGAACACCTGACAGTGGCTGCTGCCACACACGTAGTAAGTCATGCACAGTGCAGAGGACTTTGCAACCTACGGATGGTCTTCACAGCAGGCCAGGCGCCTGACAGTAGCTGCTGCCACACACGTAGTAAGTCATGCACCACTGCAGAGGACTTTGTAAGTTACGGATGGCTTTTACAGCAGGTCAGGGACCGCACATGCGGGTGGTCATGCAACGCAGCGGAGACACTCACGCAAGTACGGCTACGCAGCAGAGCTGGGAACTGAGCAGCATCCATACAGGTACCAGACAACAGTATCCCAGCTGGTTAGGGGGAAAGGAGCAAAAGGGTTAAAGCAGAGACATGCTGAGTAACGCTGGAAAACAAAGTACAGACAATACCAGCGTTACAGTATCCCCCTCCTCAGGCCCCCTCTTCTGAAGACCCAAGTAAAAAAAAATTCCCCAGAAAATTCACTTGGGTTTGGCGGTAAGTCCCACAGTTCACAATATGGCAGCAGAGTTCATAGCTCGAAAAGTCCGAAACCGCTGACCAAGCGGGAAATCGAGCAGTCTAGTCCACTTACCATGTGGGGACCAAGCAGTCTAGTTTGTACATCAGGTGGAGCTTGGAGAAAAGTCCTGCAGACCACACATGCTCAGCGGAGTCCATGGCCAGAGCTTTCTGTGACGCTTCCCACGGCTGCGGGGCGTTGGGACATGGTATAGCTTGCCTAACTAGCCAATGCTCCCACGCCGCCAGTCCACGACGACGTGAGGCATGAGTCCCAGATGGTAAGAGAATGTGGACCCACTGGATCACGGAGGGAGACCCGGGCCTGCCCGGACTAGGGAAGGGCAGCGACCGGGATCCGTGGCAGCTGAGCATGTGGGCAAGATGGCGACCTGCAGGACTAGATGTGATGAACGGGCACACGGTCCGCCACACGGTAGCCCGGGGTATCACGGCCTGTGATCCCTCCGTGCCGCAAATGTGACGAAAACGCGCACACACACGACGGCTGCTGCCGTCCGACCCGGTAAACTGCAGGGACTTTTAATTATCCCACTTCCACTTAGGAACTTGCAGCTCTCTGGCGCCCCCCTTACCCTCAGGTCAGTCAGGGAACTGCACCTAGGATAATTGGTCGCCAGACGGGTCACTTGGATGTGTGCTGGCTATTGGGCACGCTGCAGTGAGGGAATTATAATTACTCCTGGCTGCAGCCAGGCAGTACCCTTATAAACCCCGCTCCGTCACTGCCAGCGTCACCCAATAGATTAACACTTTACACCCCTTCCTTTTAGCTGCCACCAGCTACGGCTTTTGATGAACAATTTATCAAGAGGGTCCGTAGCAACCCCAAAACAGTAGCGTAGTGCTTCAGGCACGTGCAAATTCGTTTATAGAGCAGGAGAAACAAACTAATAAATTTATAGGTTTATTCCTAAAAAGACAGGCAGTGCTTATACAATATAAAAAGATGTAACAAGCTGAGGCAATATAGTTATGTACAAGACAATTAGAAAATAAAAGGGGTTAACATAAGGAAGATCAACTTACAGTTCTTAGATCATAGTAGGCAAGCCATGCGGTCGGGGGAGGGGAGACATCACAATGCATCACAGAGCTGCTATAAGTCTGGAGTCCAGGGCAGATCTGAGGCAGAATACCTGGCCCCTGTCTTATAGACCTGTGGCCGTGACCTCATAAACGGGGTGGAGTTACCAGGGTCCTCCTCTTGCTGAAAGGTATGGTTGGAGTTCTGAAAGATTATCAGGAGCATAACTCATCCTGAGAACCTCACAGAAGAATGGCAGACCTATCAATGATCTTACTTTGAAATGACGGTTCAAATGAGCCCACACGCGGGTGGGCTAGTTTATAGGGCATCCGAGAATTCCATTTCTCGGGTTCTGTTGGAGTTACGGGTTTACCAGTACCACGGGACCGTTGCCTGTCAGGCGCATGTTTCACAACAGTACTTTCGTGTTTCTAGTGGACGTTCCCACCGTGTTATTAACCAAAACAGAATGCAGTCTCCAAAATGGCTGCTAGTGTAGGAGCAGCACATGTGCTGACAATGGGGGACCCCTGCGGTGAAGCGGGAAAACTTCCAGCACTGGCAGCTCACATTACACTGCCTGAGTGCAGGCTGGGGGGTTGGTGAGAAGTATGAGAGCTGCAGAGAGAAGGAGGGGGCTTTGCTTTGTGGGCTTTCCGCAGTACAAAAAAAAAGATGAGGACAGCAACTCCAGCACAGCACTCATCACACCTCCCCCCCTTTGAGGGCACTACGGAGGCATGACCTGTCGGTAATCCGACATGCGCACCTCAGCGGGTTCGCCACGTCGTGATAACCCATCAGCATTCCCATGATCGCTGCCTTTCTTGTGTTGTACGGCAAAATCATACTGCTGCAGGGCAAGGCTCCAGCGTAGCAACCTACCATTGGTTCCGGACACTGTGTGCAGCCAGCTCAGAGGGTTGTGGTCGGTGACCACCTTGAAGGTGCGCCCGTACAGGTAGGGCTGCAAACGTTGCAGTGCCCAGACCATGGCCAGGCACTCCTTCTCGATGGTGGAGTATGCCACTTCCCTTGGCAGAAGTTTCCGGCTCAGGTACAACACGGGGTGCTCCTGGTTCCCCGAATCAACCTGGCTGAGTACAGCACCGAGGCCAAATTCGCTGGCGTCAGTCTGTACCAGGAAGGGCCGACTGCTGTCGACGGCTCTCAACACTGGAGAGCTGCACAGGGCTGTTTTCAAAGCTTGGAATGCCGCCTCACAGCCATCTGTCCAGCTGACTGTTTGGGGTAGACCGCCCTTGGTGAGGTCCGTCAAGGGTTTTGCAATGGCGCTATAGTTCGGTACGAAACGCCTATAGTACCCTGCAGTGCCCAGGAAGGACTTCACCTGCTTTTTGGTCCTGGGGGTGGGCCAGGACACGATCGCGTCCACTTTCTCGGGCTCTGGACTCATGGAACCCCCACCTACCCGGTGCCCCAGGTAGTGGACCTCCCTCATGCCCATCTGGCATTTTCCCGGCTTGATGGTCAGACCTGCCTGGTGAATACGCTTGAGCACCTCCTGGAGATGCTGAAGGTGTTCCTCCCAGGTGGAACTGAAGATGGCAATGTCGTCCAGGTACGCCACAGCGTACTCCTCCAGTCCCTGAAGCAGGTGGTTGACCATCCGCTGAAAAGTGGCAGGGGCATTCTTCATGCCGAAAGGCATGACCGTGGACTCGTACAGTCCAAAAGGGGTGATAAAGGCGGATTTCTCCTGCGCCGCAGGGCTCAGGGGAATCTGCCAGTATCCCCGGCTTAAATCCATGATGGATATGTACTTGGCATTCGCCAACCGCTCCAGCAGATCCTCGATGCGTGGCATTGGGTGCGCATCAGAGGTAGTGATGGCGTTGAGCCCCCTGTAGTCCACGCAGAACCGGGTGGTCCGATCCTTTTTGGGCACGAGAACTACAGGTGAGGCCCACGCGCTTTTGGACGGCCGGATCACCCCCAGCTGCAACATCTCATGGATCTCCTGGCGCATAATCTGCTGCACCTCCTCAGAGATCCGATAAGGTGTCCGCCGTAACGGGGCGTGATTCCCGGTGTCCACCTCATGGACTGCCAACTTGGTCCTTCCGGGTCGGTTAGTGAACACGGCCCGAAAGGATTCCAGAGTGGTCAGCAACTGCAACCGCTGGGAGGCGGTTAGCGAGGCATTTACCTCCATGTCCTCAATGGACCCATTGGCATTAGCTTGGGCCAGCAGGTCTAGGAGGGGATCCTCTTCCCCGTCCTCGGGCAGATTGCAGACCGGTAGGACGCAGGCTTCACGTTCGTGATGGGCCTTCATCATGTTGACGTGAAAGGCCTTGCGCCTACCCCGAGTGTGGTCAAGCGTGACCACGTAGGTGGCTGGGTTGAGCTGTTGGTGCACGACGTACGGGCCTTCCCAGGCTGCCTGAAGCTTATCCTTTGGTACGGGGACCAGCACCCACACCTTTTGACCCACCTGGTAGGTCCGCTCCCGGGCGTTCTGGTCGTACCAGTGCTTCTGGTCAGCCTGAGCCTGCGTCATGTTGTCATGCACCAACTGCGTCAAGGTCTGCATCTTGTCGCGGAAGCGCATGACATAATCTACGATGGACACTTCCGTGGGGTTTGGCTCATCTTCCCAGGATTCTCTTATCAACCCAAGGGGTCCCCGGACTCGCCTACCATACAGGAGCTCGAAGGGGGAGAACCCCGTCGAGGCCTGCGGGACTTCTCTGTAGGCAAATAGCAGATGTGGGAGGTACCGCTCCCAATCGCGTCCCTGGGTCTCAACCAGCATGCGGAGCATCTGTTTGAGGGTACCGTTAAAGCGCTCACACAAACCATTGGTCTGTGGGTGAAAAGCACTCGATACCATACGCGTCACCTGCATTTTGCTGCAGAGAGCCTTCATTAGGCGAGACATAAATTGGGTCCCTTGATCGGTAAGCATCTCCCTGGGAAATCCTACCCGGGAAAAGATGGTCACCAGTGCATCCGCCACCTTATCTGCCCTAGTTGAGGACAGAGCTACTGCCTCCGGGTACCGGGTAGCGTAGTCTACCACAGTAAGTATGTATTGCTTTCCAGAGCTGCTGGGGACGGCCAGCGGGCCCACAATGTCCACCGCGATCCTCTGGAAAGGCTCCTCTATCACTGGCAATGGGATCAGGGGAGCCTTAAGAGCAGGCCCCGCCTTCCCCACTCTTTGACAGGTGATACAGGAGCGGCAGTAGTTAGTCACATCTGTCCCCATCTTGGGCCAATAGAAGTGTTGAGACAGCCGTGCCTTAGTTTTGCTGATCCCCAAGTGTCCAGCGAGTGGAATCTCATGGGCAATCCTCAACAACTCACCTCGGAACTGGTGCGGGACGACCAGCTGTTTTTCCCTCAACCACTCCTTTTGGGAATCTCCAGGTACTGTCTCCCGGTACAACCTTCCTCGTTCCCAGAACACCCTCTCCTTATCAGTCACGGAGGTGGGCGTCTCGGCGAGGTGCCTCAAGTTCTCCAGGCTCGCATCTGAGTGCAGAGCGGCCTGGAACTCCTGGCTGGAGGCAGCCAGAAGTGACGTCAGGGTTCCTTCCTCACTGGGACCCTCTGGGACCGGCTCTGGGTCCACCTCTGGTTCAGTCTCTCCTGTAGCGGAGGAGGGTCCAGATGGCAGGGCGCTACCTGCGATCCGGGCACTCTGACTGCGGGTGACAGCAGCTACATATGCAGTCTCCCCGGGGATTTCTATAGACCCATCAGCCTGCGCTGCTATGGGCTCTACCTCCCCATCCACCCCCAACACTTCAGGAGCAGTGCTACTTATGGGCCAGTTACCTTCCTCGGTGGCACTGGTCAGTGTCATGGCGTCACCTTCCTCCCGGTTCCCATGCACCTCCCCATTTCCTTGAGCACTGTCGCTTGCTCCTGCTAGGGGTTCCTCAGCCGTCTCACTCCGCAGAGCGACGGGACTGAACGCTCCTGTACCTGTGGACACATCTACCACTTCAGAGCAAGGGTTAACAGATTCAGATGGCACAGATACATCACTATCAACATCAGTCCTAGGGAAAGAAAGGTTATCAGTTGCATCATCACTTCGCAAAGCATTAGCAGGTAACACAATCAGTTTCCCATCATCATCAACATCAACATCATGGTTAACGTTAACCTTATCATCAGATTGGGAAGGGGTGTCAGGGACATAGTACACCACCATCCTCCCCAGATCAGTCCCCAATAAAACATCAGTGGGCAGGTTTTCGGACACCCCCACTTCCTTCACCCCGCTCCCGGCACCCCAGTCAATGAAAACTCGGGCTATCGGCAAGGGGTAGTGGACGCCCCCAATCCCTGTGACAGTTAAGGTTTTCCCCGGAATCAACTCTTCAGGGGCCGCCAGTTCGGGTCGGATGAGGGTTCGTTCAGCCCCGGTGTCCTTGAGGCCGGTAGCAAGACGGGCCCCCACGCGGACGGGCTGCACGTTGTCATCAACCCTCCCCACCACACCACCCACCAAAAGAACAGAAGCGTTGGGCCCGGAGGCCTTGGCTGGGGGGTTCTTCTGCCTCTCCGGACAGGTGGCGCTGATGTGTCCAGTCCTTTTACAGGAGAAACACTGGCAGGGGTCTGATGTAGGCCTGGCGCTGGCAAAGGGGATAGTGCCTCCAGAGGGACGGCTGGCAGGGGCACTGGGGTTGGTTGCAGGCTTACCCCCTCCCCAGCGGGTGGTGACGGGCTTCCGCACCTCGGTTTTCCGGTTGGCCTCATAGCTGTCGGCGATCCATGCTGTTCTGACCGCGTCCTCCGGTTCTCGGTCCAGGATGAACTGTCGGACCTCAGCTGGGCACAGATGCAGGAACTGGTCTTTGATCATCAGGTCCCTCAGGTTCTCAAAGGTGTCAACTGACAGTCCCTGGATCCACTGGTCAAAGTGGTTCCTGAGTCCTTGCACCACATCGCTATAACTGTCGTGTGGGCCACGTTGGAGGTTCCGGAACTTCTTTCGGTATACCTCAGGGGTTAGCTGGTACTTGGCGATCAGGGCCTGCTTGATGGCCTGATAGTTGTCATCTTGATCCGGCGTGAGTGAAGCAAACGCCTCCAGAGCTTTGCCCTTTAGCCCGGGAGTCAAGTACCTGGCCCATTGGTTGTCAGGCAGCCGGTACTGTCTGCAGACTTTCTCAAAGGCCCGCAGAAAAGTGTCCAAGTCTCCATCCTTTTCCATCACGGGAAAGTGCTCCGGCCGGGGCTTGGGACTCTGAGCGCTGCTGGGCACACTGCTGTGGGCTGTGGAGGGCATTGCCCCTTGTCTGAGCAGCTCCAGTTCATGGGCTCTCTGAGCTTCCCGCTCGGCTCTCTCAGCCTCCCGCTCGGCTCTCTCAGCCTCCCGCTCGGCCCTCTCGGCCTCTCGCTGGGCTCTCTCGGCCTCTCGCTGGTTGGCCTCTCGCTGGTCGGCTCTCTCTTGAGCCTTCTGGATCAGCTTCAGGCGTTCTTCATGGTCGTCAGTGGAGAGTCCCTCCAGGGCCGCCTGCAGGTAAGGGTCCATCCCGCCCTGGGTGTAAGCAGTCAGGGGTTGGGCCTCTGCTCCTGCGGCACCACCTTGGCTTGGGCCGGCTCCTGCGCCCTCCTCGCTCTGAGCGTGGTCCCGTGCCATCAGGGCCTGGATCACTGCGGCCTTGGTTTGGTCCATGGGGACAATCTGCCTCCACTCGCATATGGCTAGAAGAGTTTCCCTGCTACTCCGATTATACCAGTCGAATCCCCTCGTAGCCATGGTTGCCAAATAAAAGATAGGATAGAAAAACAAAGAGAAGGGAGGGGTAACCGCAAGTACACACAATTGTCTCAGGACTAATAAACACTGAGTCTGTTCTCCAAAACTTTAGTTGCAGGGTCGCTGAAGAACCGTGCAAGTTTTTTAGTGAATGGAATGATTGCTCAAACCAGATCACTAATGCTCTATAATCCACCGCTGCCACCAATATGTGATGAAACGGTGCACACGGTCCGCCACACGGTAGCCCGGGGTATCACGGCCTGTGATCCCTCCGTGCCGCAAATGTGACGAAAACGCGCACACACACGACGGCTGCTGCCGTCCGACCCGGTAAACTGCAGGGACTTTTAATTATCCCACTTCCACTTAGGAACTTGCAGCTCTCTGGCGCCCCCCTTACCCTCAGGTCAGTCAGGGAACTGCACCTAGGATAATTGGTCGCCAGACGGGTCACTTGGATGTGTGCTGGCTATTGGGCACGCTGCAGTGAGGGAATTATAATTACTCCTGGCTGCAGCCAGGCAGTACCCTTATAAACCCCGCTCCGTCACTGCCAGCATCACCCAATAGATTAACACTTTACACCCCTTCCTTTTAGCTGCCACCAGCTACGGCTTTTGATGAACAATTTATCAAGAGGGTCCATAGCAACCCCAAAACAGTAGCGTAGTGCTTCAGGCACGTGCAAATTCGTTTATAGAGCAGGAGAAACAAACTAATAAATTTATAGGTTTATTCCTAAAAAGACAGGCAGTGCTTATACAATATAAAAAGATGTAACAAGCTGAGGCAATATAGTTATGTACAAGACAATTAGAAAATAAAAGGGGTTAACATAAGGAAGATCAACTTACAGTTCTTAGATCATAGTAGGCAAGCCATGCGGTCGGGGGAGGGGAGACATCACAATGCATCACAGAGCTGCTATAAGTCTGGTGTCCAGGGCAGATCTGAGGCAGAATACCTGGCCCCTGCCTTATAGACCTGTGGCCGTGACCTCATAAACGGGGTGGAGTTACCAGGGTCCTCCTCTTGCTGAAAGGTATGGTTGGAGTTCTGAAAGATTATCAGGAGCATAACTCATCCTGAGAACCTCGCAGAAGAATGGCAGACCTATCAATGATCTTACTTTGAAATGACGGTTCAAATGAGCCCACACGCGGGTGGGCTAGTTTATAGGGCATCCGAGAATTCCATTTCTCGGGTTCTGTTGGAGTTACGGGTTTACCAGTACCACGGGACCGTTGCCTGTCAGGCGCATGTTTCACAACAGTACTTTCGTGTTTCTAGCGGACGCTCCCACCGTGTTATTAACCAAAACAGAATGCAGTCTCCAAAATGGCTGCTAGTGTAGGAGCAGCACAAGTGCTGACAATGGGGGACCCCTGAGGTGAAGCGGGAAAACTTCCAGCACTGGCAGCTCACATTACACTGCCTGAGTGCAGGCTGGGGGGGGGTTGGTGAGAAGTATGAGAGCTGCAGAGAGAAGGAGGGGGGCTTTGCTTTGTGGGCTTTCAGCAATACAAAAAAAGATGAGGACAGCAATTCCAGCACAGCACTCATCACAGTGAGGGACCATGCATACCAGGATTGGGGGGTGATGACACCATGCATATCGAGATTGGGTGGTGAGGGAACCATGCATTCCAGGATTGGGGGAGGGACCATGCATACCATGATTGGGGGTGAGGGGACCATGCATATCAGGATAGGGATGAGGGGATACCTTGCATACCAGGATTGGGGGGTGAGGGAACCATGCATACCAGGATGAGGTATTGGGTGCCATGCATACCAGGATTGGGTGGGGTGAGGGTATCATGCATACCAGGATAGAAGGGGCAGCACATACCAGGATGGGAGACCATATACCAAAAAAAATTCTTGCCACCCGGGCGTGGAACGGGTTCATCACTAGTCTATAATATAACGCTAGGAGCGTCACTCTGTCTGAAGCCTTTATAGACTGCGCAAGTGCGACACGCCTGCACAGTCTGGCTAGAGACAGAGTGAGGCATCCAGAGTGGTGAGTACTCTGTATGGCGCCGGAGATCGCGCTATGCGTACTGGATGCATACCGCGATCTCCGGCGCCATACTCACATACTTACCTGACCGGGAGGAGCGTTGCCGCGGCGCTTCTCTTCTCCCGGGGCAGGAGACCAGGAGTGCGCGTCAGATCGCGCATGCGCAATATCGCTATCCGGCGCCATTTTGCTGAAGACACATTTACAGTGTGTCTTCAGCAATATGGCGCCGGACCGCACGGTATGGGCATGCGCGAACTCCGGCGCCGCTCTCCTCCCCCGGCGTCCAGCAGAACGGAACACCGCTGGAGCACAGGGATGAAAGGTGAGTATAAATGTTTTTTTTGGGGGGGTATCTGTGCAGTTTAATAGCGGTGAGGGGGCCATGCATATCAGAATATGGGGGTGAGGGGACCATGCACATCAGGATAGGGGGGTGAGAGGGGCCATGCACATCAGGATAGGGGGGTGAGCGGACCATGCACATCAGGGTTGGGGGGGTAAGGGGACCATGCACGTCAGGGTTGGAGGGGTGAGGGGGCCATGCACATCAGGATTGGAGGTGAGGGGACCATGCACATCAGGATTGGGGGGTGAGAGGACCATGCACATCAGGATTGGGGGGTGAGGGGACCATGCACATCAGGATTGGGGATGAGGGGACCATGCACATCAGGATTGGGGAGTGAGCGGACCATGCACATCAGGATTGGGGGGTGAGGGGACCATGACATCAGGATTGGGGAGTGAACGGACCATGCACATCAGGATTGGGGGTGAGGGGACCATGCACATCAGGATTGGGGAGTGAGCGGACCATGCACATCAGGATTGGGGAGTGGGCGGACCATGCACATCAGGATTGGGGGTGAGGGGACCATGCACATCAGGATTGGGGATGAGGGGACCATGCACATCAGGATTGGGGAGTGAGCGGACCATGCACATCAGGATTGGGGGGTGAGGGGACCATGCACATCAGGATTGGGGAGTGAACGGACCATGCACATCAGGATTGGGGGGTGAGGGGACCATGCACATCAGGATTGGGGAGTGAGCGGACCATGCACATCAGGATTGGGGAGTGAGCGGACCATGCACATCAGGATTGGGGGTGAGGGGACCATGCACATCTGGATTGGGGAGTGAGTGGACCATGCACATCAGGATTGGGGGGGTGAGGGGACCATGCACATCAGGATTGGGAGGATGAGGGGGCCATGCACATCAGGATAGGGGGGTGAGAGGACCATGCACATCAGGATTGGGGGGGTGAGGGGACCATGCACATCAGGATTGGGGGGGTGAGGGGACCATGCACATCAGGATTGGGGGTGAGGGGACCATGCACATCAGGATTGGGGAGTGAGCGGACCATGCACATCAGGATTGGGGGGGTGAGGGGACCATGCACATCAGGATAGAGGGGTGAGGGGACCATGCACATCAGGATTGGGAGGATGAGGGGGCCATGCACATCAGGATAGGGGGGTGAGAGGACCATGCACATCAGGATTGGGGGGGTGAGGGGACCATGCACACAGGATAGAGGTGTGAGGGGACCATGCACATCAGGATTGGGCGGATGAGGGGGCCATGCACATCAGGATAGGGGGGTGAGAGGACCATGCACATCAGGATTGGGGGGGTGAGGAGACCATGCACATCAGGATAGAGGGGTGAGGGGACCATGGACATCAGGATTGGGGGTGAGGGGACCATGTACATTAGGATTGGGGGGGTGAGGGGACCATGCACATCAGGGTTGGGGGGTGAGATGACCAGATGAGTCGCACACGGTACCAGGGCTATGGGGTACTCGGCACCGAGCCCATGGAAGTCTATGGGGAATGTCACTGGCAGCAGAGCTTGGTCCGTGGCCCTGGGCGCTCATACAATGGAGGGTATTTACAGGGGATTTAGAAATAGTTTGTGACGCCACCTGTGATTTCTGATCAATAAGACCAGCGCTGCAAGATGAATCTTCTGAGGGGATGTTATGGGGCAGCTGGATGTTAAGTCTCCCACAGGTGAGACTTTTCCCTCGAAGTCTATGGTGGTGCAGGGTGCAGGCAAATAAGCAGTCACACACAAAATCAGTCTCTTTCCATACCTTTACTGATGTTGTTGGCAGGTATATCCCGGGAAGCTGGTCAGGGTGGAGAATGCACATCCAGGTAATCACTGAGTGAGTTTAAGGCCTCCTTTCCCTTTATATGTATGAGTCCAAACTTGCATGAAGTCAAGTTTAACTCTTGATGCAACAGCTACGCCCGGTCGACATTGTGGTGGAAGTCTTCTGGTGGCAAGAAACTAAGTACAAAGGCTGCAGACCTGACTTCTGTTCTGCCTGACCCCAGTTACGTATCGGCACTTAGGGCTACCCTCTCGACTTGAAGTCCAGCAGGGCCTCCGGTTTTCTATCACTAGCCGTGAAGTACTAGCAATGCTTCGGACCCGGTGTCCGGTTAACTAAGTGAAGGTGATCTGTCACCAAAGTCACTTCTCCTTGGGATAACCACTCGCCCGTCGCCTCACTCGTACCTTTAACATAAGCACGGGTAGCAGTAGGTGTAGTTGTCAGCTTTCTCTCTTCCGACTAACTGACTGTTCTCAGTTGGCTCGTTGTGGTAACACTGTCGTCCCCTTCCTTCCTTTCCTTCACAGACTCTGTCCAGAGCAGCTTTCAGGACATTCCGTCAGACTGAGTATAAGCCCGCTCCGAGAGTCACTTTCCACGTTCATAGGGAACCAGCAATAGCCTGTTCTGAGATAACAGCTTCAATCTTTCTCCTTCTGTCTCTGACAGGAATCACTTCAGCTCTGACTGAGCTCTGACAGGAACTAATCTCACAGCTCCTCTGACAGGAACTAATCTGGCCTGAACCAGACTGAACTGAACCCTACTGCTACATCTCACTAACCTTATATATGCTAAGATTCCCTCTAGTGGTAGTGTTGGGAAATGTGTGAGCGTGAATGAATATCAGGTGCTTTGCAATTACCTTTTTGTGCACTCTCCTGGGAACATGTGTACCAAGCGCAGCTGGGCCACACATCCCCCCTAGTTATCATCAGCACTCCCGGGCTGAAATAGAAAAGAAAAACATTTTTATAATATAACATCAACAATATAACTCATCCGTTGCGGGAGGTAAGGACTCTTTAACGTTACACTGTGTACAAGTTACAAGTAGAAAAATACCAAAATACTTTTCACATAAATACAATATACTTGTGGAGGACCCGCACCAAAAACCTCCCACGTGGGTCCTGGGTGGGCTGCAGGACTTCATTGCTGCAGACCTCACTCTAGGCCACACCATACGGGTTTTTCTTCAGATGTAAATATGGCTGTATGTAAAACCAAGATGGGACACCGAAGTGTCAACTATTTACAATAAAGTCTTTGGGCTGCAAGAGTCCTCAGCCACGCAGTCCATTGATAAGAACATATTCAAGTAAAATTACATTATACTTTACTATTTCACATTAACACTTTACCCAACTGGGGTATACTATTTCAAATTATGCAACCATATGCAAACATTATCACATAACCATAAAGTGCAAATTCTTCAAACTTTATACAGGTGCAGTAAACCCTGTCTGGGTCCTACTGTTCTTCTTCTTTGCATATAGCAGTGACGTCTTCCACTCCTGGGGCTGGAAGTACGCGGTGCGATCTGGAACGCATCACTAACATGTCATGGCCTGCAATCTGTGTTTGAGTAGCCACAGTTCTTGTATTCACTTGGGACCCACGGGTGCCTCGTTCAGGTACAGATCTTCCATGAGGACGCAGGTTTGTGCTGTGATCTAACTGAGGACGCACCATCCGGTGGCTCAATTGAAGTTGCACAATGCTGGTGTGATGCAGGGCAGGACGCAGTATGCGATGCAGGTGCGCGGCCTGGCGCCTATGCTGCTGGGGCTTGGGAGACACGGGGTGCATTGCCGGCTTCAGGGACGGGATCGCTGACACGGGTGACGTTCAAGGCAAACCACCCCTGACGACTACAGTGTCGTGTGTAGGTAACAACATCCCCTTTTAACAGGTGGAACCCCGCATCGCAGCAGTGAACATAGATCTTTGGGGAGAACCCGGGCTCGCATATGTAACCCCAAACTCCTCGGGCCTTAGAGGCACACACCGTCCCCTGGCGCCGCGGTTCCCGGAGCGTACCTTTGTCTCGCCTGATGTTTTCCTTTTCAGCGAGAGTCTCCTCCTGGTACCGCTGACGGAACTGCTGCACCTCTCTCTCCTCCTGCTGTCGTCGCTGCTCCTGCTCACGGCGTCGCCATTCATTCTCTATCTGGGCGGCGTATTCCACGTCGTCCAGGTACTCCATCTCTTCCCAGTCGACCTCCATCATGGACGGCTGGGTCCCCTCCGGTGTCCCTACCGGGGGACTGCATTCCGCTGCGGCCTCCTGGCCTGGCTGGCACTCTGGAACGGGCAAGGCCTCCTCAGCCTCCTTCTCTCCTACCGCATCACCGGTGGAGTAGGGATCAGCACTTTTGGAGCCGGCATCCGGTTCTTCATCAGCCGCTTGCAGTGGGGACGCAGGTAACGGTCGAGCTGCTGGAGGGGAGAGCGCTGCGTCCCACAGCAGCCGCTGTTTCCGGGCACGCCATCTCTGCTCCAGCTCCTCCATATCTTCACGGTGTCGGGTCAGGTCCCTTAACACCGCATCCACCTCCTCCACTTCTTTCATAGTTTGGTCGGTCTCCCGACCTGAGGACGGCTCCGGCACAGGCAGTAGCTCTTCAGGGGAACGGGGTCTGCGCACCACCGCTCCTCCACACAGCGTCTCCTGTCCTTCTGCCATCTCTCTCCAGGCCAGACTGTATTTGCCATCCGGAACAATCTGGTCTCCTCCGTGGGGGCGGGACTTTCGCTTCCTCTTCTTGGCATAGAGGATGAAGAGGAGGCGGATCTCCCTTGCAGTGGGGCAGCCCCTTGTATTATAATAGCATTTAGATAAGGCGCCCATAGCTTTCGCGCCACAGGGGGGGTACGCCCACGAAGGCACGCCCTTCTTCTTCCTCACCAGCGCCTCAGGGCACGAATATGGCGGTAAAATGGCGGAAAATGGCGCCAAAAATAAAACAACAGCAGTACAGTCTTTTTGCACAAAAACAGTCCAATTAGGCACACAGGACTCACATCCAGTAAGCTTCGTATCCTGTTCGTGACGCCAAAGATGAGTCGCACACGGTACCAGGGCTATGGGGTACTCGGCACCGAGCCCATGGAAGTCTATGGGGAATGTCACTGGCAGCAGAGCTCGGTCCGTGGCCCTGGGTGCTCATACAATGGGGGGTATTTACAGGGGATTTAGAAATAGTTCGTGACGCCACCTGTGGTTTCTGATCAATAAGACCAGCGCTGCAAGATGAATCTTCTGAGGGGATGTTATGGGGCAACTGGATGTTAAGTCTCCCACAGGTGAGACTTTTCCCTCGAAGTCTATGGTGGTGCAGGGTGCAGGCAAATAAGCAGTCACACACAAAATCAGTCTCTTTCCATACCTTTACTGATGTTGTTGGCAGGTATATCCCGGGAAGCTGGTCAGGGTGGAGAATGCACATCCAGGTAATCACTGAGTGAGTTTAAGGCCTCCGTTCCCTTTATATGTATGAGTCCAAACTTGCATGAAGTCAAGTTTAACTCTTGATGCAACAGTTACGCCCGGTCGACATTGTGGTGGAAGTCTTCTGGTGGCAAGAAACTAAGTACAAAGGCTGCAGACCTGACTTCTGTTCTGCCTGACCCCAGTTACGTATCGGCACTTAGGGCTACCCTCTGCGACTTGAAGTCCATCAGGGCCTCTGGTTTTCTATCACTAGCCGTGAAGTTCTAGCAATGCTTCGTACCCGGTGTCCGGTTAACTAAGTGAAGGTGATCTGTCACCAAAGTCACTTCTCCTTGGGATAACCACTCGCCCGTCGCCTCACTCGTACCTTTAACATAAGCACGGGCAGCAGTAGGTGTAGTTGTCAGCTTTCTCTCTTCCGACTAACTGACTATTCTCAGTTGGCTCGTTGTGGTAACACTGTCGTCCCCTTCCTTCCTTTCCTTCACAGAATCTGTCCAGAGCAGCTTTCAGGACATTCCGTCAGACTGAGTATAAGCCCGCTCCGAGAGTCACTTTCCACGTTCATAGGGAACCAGCAATAGCCTGTTCTGAGATAACAGCTTCAATCTTTCTCCTTCTGTCTCTGACAGGAATCACTTCAGCTCTGACTGAGCTCTGACAGGAACTAATCTCACAGCTCCTCTGACAGGAACTAATCTGGCCTGAACCAGACTGAACTGAACCCTACTGCTACATCTCACTAACCTTATATATGCTAAGATTCCCTCTAGTGGTAGTGTTGGGAAATGTGTGAGCGTGAATGAATATCAGGTGCTTTGCAATTACCTTTTTGTGCACTCTCCTGGGAACATGTGTACCAAGCGCAGCTGGGCCACACACATGCACATCAGGATTGGGGGGATGAGGGGACCATGCACATCAGGATTGGGGGATGAGGGGACCATGCACATCAGGATTGGGGGGTGATGGGACCATGCACATCAGAATTGGGGGGTGAGGGGACCATGCACATCAGGATTTGGGGGTGAGGGGACCATGCACATCAGGGTTGGGGGGTGAGGGGACAATGCACATCAGGATTTGGGGGTGTGGGGACCATGCACATCAGGATTGGGGGGTGAGCGGACCATGCACATCAGGATTGGGGGGTGAGCGGACAATGCACATCAGGATTGGGCGATGAGGGGACCATTAATATCAGGATTGGGGGGTGAGGGGACCATTCAAACCAGAATTGGTGGTGAGGGGACCATTCATACCAGAATTGAGGGGCGAGGGGACCATGCATTCCAGGATTGGGCGGAGGTGACCATGCATACCAGGATTGGTGGGTGAGGGGACCGTGCATACCGGGATTGGGGAGGTGAGGGGACCATGCATACCGGGATTAGGGGGTTGAGTGAACCATGAATACCAGGATATGGATGAGCAGGTACTATGCATACCAGGATAGGGATGAGGGGGTACCATTGCATACCAGGATTGGGTGATGAGGGATCCATGCATACCAGGATGAGGAATGGGGTGTCATGCATACCAGATTTGGGTGGGGGTGAGGGGACCATACATACCAGCATAGGGATGAGGGGTACCATGCATACCAGGATAAGGATGAGGGGTGCCATGCATACCAGGATAGGAGGGGGGCAGCACATACCAGCATGGGAGACCATATACCTTTAAAAATGCTTGCCAGGGGACCATGCACATCAGGATTGGGGGGTGAGGGGACCATGCACACCAGGATAGGGGGTGAGAGGACCATGCATACCAGGATAGGGGGTGAGGGGACCATGCACATCAGGATTGGGGGGGTGAGGGGACCATGCACATCAGGATTGGGGGGTGATGGGACCATGCATACCAGGATTGGGGGGTGAGGGGACCATGCATACCAGGATTGGGGGGTGAGGGGACCATGCATATCAGGATTGGGGGGTAAGGGGACCATGCATATCAGGATTGGGGGTGAGGGTACCATGCATATCAGGATTGGGGTGAGGGGATCATGCACATCAGGATTAGGGGGTGAGACCATGCACATCAGGATTGGGGGGTGAGGGGACCATGCATACCAGGATTGGAGGATGAGGACACCATGCATACCAGGATTTGGGGGTGAGGGCACCATGCATACCGGGATTGGGGGGGTGAAGGCACCATGCATACCAGGATTGGGTGGTGAGGGACCATTCATACCAGGATTGGGGGGTGAGGACACCATGCATACCGAGATTGGGTGGTGAGGGGACCATGCATTCCAGGATTGGGGGGAGGGGACCATGCATACCATGATTGGGGGTGAGGGGACCATGCATATCAGGATAGGGATGAGGGGATACCTTGCATACCAGGATTGGGGGGTGAGGGAACCATGCATACCAGGATGAAGTATTGGGTGCCATGCATACCAGGATTGGGTGGGGTGAGGGGACCATGCATACCAGGATAGGAGGGGGCAGCACATACCAGGATGGGAGACCATATACCAATAAAAATGCTTGCCACCCGGGCGTAGAACGGGTTCATCACTAGTCTATAATATAACGCTAGGAGCGTCACTCTGTCTGAAGCCTTTATAGACTGTGCAAGCGCGACACGCCTGCGCAGTCTGGCTCCAGACAGAGTGAGGCATCCAGAGCAGTGAGTACTGTACTCTGTATGGCGCCGGAGATCGCGCTATGCATACTGGATGCATACCGCGATCTCCGGCGCCATACTCACAAACTTACCTGACCTGGAGGAACGTTGCCGCGGCGCTTCTCTTCTCCCGAGGCAGGAGACCAAAAGTGCGCGTCGGATCGCGCATGCGCAATAGCGCTATCCGGCGCCATTTTGCTGAAGACACATTTACAGTGTGTCTTCAGCAATATGGCGCCGGACCGCGCGGTATGGGCATGCGCGTACTCCGGCGCCGCTCTCCTCCCCGGCGTCCAGCAGAACGGAACAGCGCTAGAGCACAGGGATGAAAGGTGAGTATAAATGTTTTTTTTTTTGGTGGGTATCTGTGCAGTTTAATAGCGGTGAGGGGGCCATGCATATCAGGATAGGGGGGGTGAGGGGACCATGCACATCAGGATAGGGGGGTGAGAGGGGCCATGCACATCAGGATAGGGGGGTGAGCGGACCATGCACATCAGGGTTGGGGGGTAAGGGGACCATGCACTCAGGATTGGGGGGATGAGGGGGACCATGCACATCAGGATTGGGGTGAGGGGACCATGCACATCAGGATTGGGGGGTGAGGGACCATGCACATCAGGATTGGGGGTGAGGGGACCATGCACATCAGGATTGGGGTGAGGGAGGACCATGCACATCAGGATTGGGGGGTGAGGGACCATGCACATCAGGATTGGGGGATGAGAGGGGCCATGCACATCAGGATGGGGGGTGAGGGACCATGCACATCAGGGTTGGGGGGTGAGGGGGACCATGCACATCAGGATTGGGGGTGAGGGGACCATGCACATCAGGATTGGGGGTGAGGGACCATGCACATCAGGATTGGGGAGTGAGCGGACCATGCACATCAGGATTGGGGGTGAGGGGACCATGCACATCAGGATTGGGGGTGAGGGACCATGCACATCAGGATTGGGGGGTGAGCGGACCATGCACATCAGGATTGGGGGGTGAGGGGACCATGCACATCAGGATTGGGGGTGAGCGGACCATGCACATCAGGATTGGGGGTGAGGGGACCATGCACATCAGGATTGGGGTGTGAGCGGACCATGCACATCAGGATTGGGGTGGGCTGATGTGTGGGACCATGCACATCAGGATTGGGGGTGAGGGGACCATGCACATCAGGATTGGGGAGTGAGGGACCATGCACATCAGGATTGGGGGGTGATGGGACCATGCACATCAGGTTAGGGGGTGAGAGGACCATGCACATCAGGATTGGGGGGATGAGGGGCCATGCACATCAGGGTAGGACTGCAAGGAGGGGAGTGAGCGGACCATGCACATCAGGATTGGGGAGGGTGAGGGGACCATGCACATCAGGATAGATGGGGTGAGGGGACCATGCACATCAGGATTGGGGGTGAGGGACCATGCACATCAGGTTGGGGGGTGAGATGGACCATGCACATCAGGATTGGGGTGGGCTGAGTGGGTGAGGCCATGCACATCAGGATTGGGGGGTGAGGGACCATGCACATCAGGATTGGGGGGTGAGGGGACCATGCACATCAGGATTGGGGGGTGAGGGGACCATGCACATCAGGATTGGGGGTGAGGGACCATTCACATCAGGGTTGGGGGGCTGCAGTGGGGTAACCATGCACATCAGGATTGGGGGGTGTAGGGGGACCATGCACATCAGGATTGGGGGGTGAGCGGACCATGCACATCAGGATTGGGGGTGTGAGCGGACCATGCACATCAGGATTGGGCGATGAGGGGACCATTCATACCAGGATTGGGGGGTGAGGGGACCATTCATACCAGAATTGGGGGTGAGGGGACCATTCATACCAGAATTGAGGGGTGAGGGGACCATGCATTCCAGGATTGGGTGGGAGGGACCATGCATACCAGGATTGGTGGGTGAGGGGACCGTGCATACCGGGATTGGGGAGGTGAGGGGACCATGCATACCGGGATTAGGGGGTTGAGGGAACCATGAATACCAGGATATGGATGAGCAGGTACCATGCATACCAGGATTGGGTGATGAGGGGTCAATGCATACCAGGATGAGGAATGGGGTGCCATGCATACCAGATTTGGGTGGGGGGTGAGGGTACCATACATACCAGCATAGGGATGAGGGGTACCATGCATACCAGGATAAGGATGAGGGGTGCCATGCATACCAGGATAGGAGGGGGGCGCACATACCAGCATGGGAGACCATATACCTTTAAAAATGCTTGCCAGGGGACCATGCACATCAGAATTGGGGGGTGAGGGGACCATGCACACCAGGATAGGGGGTGAGAGGACCATGCATACCAGGATAGGGGGTGAGGGGACCATGCACATCAGGATTGGGGGGGTGAGGGGACCATGCACATCAGGATTGGGAGGTGATGGGACCATGCATACCAGGATTGGGGGATGAGGGGACCATGCATACCAGGATTGGGGGGTGAGGGGACCATGCATATCAGGATTGGGGGGGTAAGGGGACCATGCATATCAGGATTGGGGGTGAGGGTACCATGCATATCAGGATTGGGGGTGAGGGGATCATACACATCAGGATTAGGGGGTGAGACCATGCACATCAGGATTGGGAGGTGAGGGGACCATGTCAACAGGACGGGGTGATGGGACCATGCACATCAGGATTGGGGGGTGAGGGGGCCATGCACATCAGGATTGTGGGGTGAGGGGACCATGCACATCAGGATAGGGGGTGAGGGGACCATGCACATCAGGATTGGGGGGTGAGGAGACCATGCACATCAGGATTGGGGGGTGATGGGACCATGCATACCAGAATTGGGGTTGAGGGGACCATGCATATCAGGATTGTGGGGTGAGGGGACCATGCATATCAGGATTGGGGGGTAAAGGGACCATGCATATCAGGATTGGGGTGAGGGTACCATGCATACGGGATTGGGGGGGTGAGGGCACCATGCATACCAGGATTGGGTGGTGAGGGACCATTCATACCAGGATTGGGGGTAACCATGCATACGGATTGGGGTGGTGAGGGACCATGCATTCCAGGATTGGGGGGAGGGGACCATGCATACCAGATTGGGGGGAGGGGACCATGCATTCAGGATTGTGGGGTGAGGGGACCATGCATACAGGGATTGGGGGGTAAGGGGACCATGCATATCAGGATTAGGGATGAGGGTACCTGCATACCAGGATTGGGGGATGAGGGAACCATGCATACCAGGATGAGGTATTGGGTGCCATGCATACCAGGATTGGGTGGGGTGAGGGGACCATGCATACCAGGATAGGAGGGGGCAGCACATACCAGGATGGGAGACCATATACCAATAAAAATGCTTGCCACCCGGGCGTAGAACGGGTTCATCACTAGTCTATAATATAACGCTAGGAGCGTCACTCTGTCTGAAGCCTTTATAGACTGTGCAAGCGCGACACGCCTGCGCAGTCTGGCTCCAGACAGAGTGAGGCATCCAGAGCAGTGAGTACTGTACTCTGTATGGCGCCGGAGATCATGCTATGCATACTGGATGCATACCGCGATCTCCGGCCCATACTCACAAACTTACCTGACCTGGAGGAGCGTTACCCGGCGCTTCTCTTCTCCCGAGGCAGGAGACCAGAAGTGCGTGTCAGATAGCGCATGCGCAATAGCGCTATCCGGCGCCATTTTGCTGAAGACACATTTACAGTGTGTCTTCAGCAATATGGCGCCGGACCGCGCGGTATGGGCATGGCGTACTCCGGCGCCGCTCTCCTCCCCGGCGTCCAGCAGAACGGAACAGCGCTGGAGCACAGGGATGAAAGGTGAGTATAAATGTTTTTTTTTTGGTGGGTATCTGTGCAGTTTAATAGCGGTGAGGGGGCCATGCATATCAGGATGGGGGGGTGAGGGGACCATGCACATCAGGATAGGGGGGTGAGAGGGGCCATGCACATCAGGATAGGGGGGTGAGCGGACCATGCACATCAGGGTTGGTGGGGGGTAGGGGGACCATGCACATCAGGATTGGGGAAAGGGATGCGGACCATGCACATCAGGATTGGGGGGTGAGGGGGACCATGCACATCAGGATTAGGGTGACAGTGGAGTGCGGACCATGCAATCAAGATTGGGGGTGAGGGGGCCATGCACATCAGGATAGGGTGGCGATTGAGGGAATGAGGCCATGCACATCAGGATTGGGGGGTGAGGGACCATGCACATCAGGATTGGGGGGTGAGGCGGACCATGCACATCAGGATTGGGGGTGAGGGACCATGCACATCAGGTATTGGGCGGTGAAGGGGGGACCATGCACATCAGGATTGGGGAGTGAGCGGACCATGCACATCAGGATTGGGGGGTGAGGGGACCATGCACATCAGGATTGGGGGGGGTGTAGATGGGGATACCATGCACATCAGGATTGGGGAGTGAGCGGACCATGCACATCAGGATGTGGGGGGTGATGGGGTACCATGCACATCAGGATAGGGGGGTGAGAGGACCATGCACATCAGGATTGGGGGGGAGATGATGATAGGGGTGGGCCATGCACATCAGGATAGGGGGTGAGGGACCATGCACATCAGGATTGGGGGGGTGAGGGGACCATACACATCAGGGTTGGGGGTGAGATGACCATGCACATCAGGATTGGGGGGGTGAGGGGACCATGCACATCAGGATTGGGGGGTGAGGGGACCATGCACATCAGGATTGGGGGGTGAGGGGACTGTTATGATTTGGTAGCTGAGGAGTGCAGGTAAAAAAGACAATACACCAGAGCAGTTGGAATCTATGAGATTGCAGTACCCTGACTAACCACCACAACTAGAGGCAGCCATGGAGCGTTCCTACGTTGGTCCTAGACGCCTCGTCACAGCCTGAGAAACTAACTATACCTAAAGATAGAAAGAGGAAAGCTATCTGCCCCGGAGCAGATCCCCAAAGAACATAGAAAGCCCCCAAACATGTAATGGCGATTAGACAAGAAGAAATACTGACACAGACAGAAAATAGTATGAGCAAACGTTGGGGCCCAAACTATCTAAATAGAAAAGGATAGGAAGGGCACTTACTGCAATCCCAAAAAACCCTGAAAAGCACCAACTTTACTAATTTCAAAAACACCTGAGATCACACGACCTCTACCACCTAAATTAGTTCTCTGGTGTAACAAAATCAAAACAGCAGCCACTGAAAAAACTGGAAAAAGCAAATGTGCAAACATCAGTGGCTGAACAAAACTGAGAGGGCAAAAGCCCCCGGAGAGGACCCTGAAGGCCCCCACAGAAGTGCAGGACAAAATGCAAAAATCAAGCACAAAAGCAAAAAGAAGAAAATGTCTTATCTGTAAGCAGGAGATGCCGACACGACACAGCAGGCTACAAAGGAAACAGGAATCAAGGATTGAGACCAGAACAATTGATCACCGGCAACCCTGATGGGAAGGTGACTCCCTTATATAAGACCAGTCAGTAACACTTGATTCCCAATCCTCACAATCTTCACTGGACAGTCCAGTACCGCTTGTAACCACCAGAGGGAGCCTCTGCTCAGAACTCATTTCAAGTCCATTCACAACAGTACCCCCCCCTTGAGGAGGGGTCACCGAACCCTCACTTGAGCAACCAGGTCGGTCAGGATGAGTTCTATGATACGCACGGATGAGTCTCCTAGCATGGATGTCCGAAGCAAACACCCAAGAATTGTGTTCCTGACCATAACCTCTCCACTTAACCAAATACTGGAGTTTCCTCTAGAAAAACGAGAATTCAAAATTTTCTCAACCACAAACTCCATATTGCCCTCAACCAGAACAGGGTCAGGAGGCAAAGCAGTAGGAACCACTGGCTCAACAAACCTCTTCAACAAGGACTTGTGGAACACATTATGGATCTTAAATGTTCCTGGAAGAAGCAAACGAAAATAAACAGGATTAAGAATCTCCATGATCTTATAAGGTCCAATGAACCTAGCTTAAATTTAGGAGATGCCACTCTCATAGGAATATTTTTTGAGGACAACCAGACCAAGTCCCCACTTTAAACCGGGGACCATCAGTCCTATGCCGGTTAGCAAACCGCTGGGCCCTCTCCTGAGAGAAGGACAACCTCTGCACTACCTGGTCCCAAATCTGTTGCATACGCTCCACAACAGAGTCAACACCTGGACAGACAGAAGCCTCCGTCTGTCCTGAAGAAAATCGAGGGTGAAACCCAGAATTACAGAAAAATGGAGACATCAAAGTGGCAGAGCTAGCCCTATTATTAAGAGCAAACTCAGCCAAAGGCAAAAAAGAGACCCAGTCATCCTGATCAGCAGACACAAAGCATCTTAGATAAGTCTCCAATGTCTGATTTGTTCTCTCAGTTTGACCATTGGTCTGAGGATGAAACGCCGAGGAGAAAGACAATTGAACACCAAGTTTAGAACAAAAGGTCCTCCAAAATCTGGAAACAAACTGGACACCTCTGTCAGACACAATGTTCTCAGGAATGCCGTGTAAACGAACCACGTGCTGAAGGAACAAAGGTACCAATTCAGAGGAGGAAGGCAACTTAGGTAATGGCACAAGATGTATCATCTTGGAAAACCTATCACAAATCACCCAGATGACGGTCATTCTCTGAGAAACAGGGAGGTCGGAAATGAAATCCATAGATATATGGGTCCATGGTCTCTTGGGCACAGGCAATGGCATCAACAAACCACTAAAGCGAGAGCAAGGCTTGGAGCGAGAGCAAGTCCCGCAGGACTGCACAAATTCCCTGACATCACGAGACAAGGTAGGCCACCAAAAAGACCGACTAACCAAGTCTCTGGTACCAAAAATTCCGGGATGACCGGCCAACGCGGAACAATGAATCTCAGACATCACACTCTTTTTCCAGTGGTCCGGGACAAACAATTTCCCAACAGGGCAGCGCTCGGGCCTATCCTCCTGACACCCCTCCAGAGCCAGTCTCAAATTGGGCGAGATGGCGGAAAGAACTACACCTTCTTTCAAAATAACAGAAGGATTAGATAACTCAGGAGAGTCCGCAAGGAAACTCCTTGAAAGGGCATCCGCCTTAACATTCTTAGTGCCAGGAAGAAAGGAAACCACAAAATTAAAACGTGTGAAAAACAAGGCCCACCTGGCCTGTCTAGGATTAAGTCGCTTGGCAGATTCCAGATAAACCAGATTCTTATGGTCAGTAAGGACCACCACCTGATGTCTGGCTCCCTCCAGCCAATGTCTCCACTCTTCAAAAGCCCACTTCATGGCCAATAACTCCCGATTACCCACGTCATAATTACGTTCAGTAGGAGAAAATTTTCGAGAGAAAAAGGCACAAGGGTTACTTTTAGAGGTCTCTGGATCTCTTTGGGACAAAACGGCACCTGCCCCAATTTCAGAGGCATCAACCTCCACCTGAAATGGCAGAGAAACATCAGGCTGCCGTAGAACAGGAGCAGAAGTGAATCTCTGCTTAAGTTCCTGAAATGCAGAGACCGCCTCAGGAGGCCAATTCACCACATCAGAACCCTTTTTGGTCAAATCAGTTAATGGTTTAACAATAACCGAGAAATTACCAATAAATTTACGATAAAAATTGGCAAAACCCAAAAATCTTTGAAGAGCCTTTAATGAAGTAGGTTGGACCCAATCACAGATGGCCTGAACCTTGACCGGGTCCATTTCAATAACAGATGGGGACAAAATAAATCCCAAAAATGAGATCCTCTGTACGCCAAAAAGACACTTTGATCCCTTCACATACAGAGCATTCTCTCTCAAAATCTGGAATACAGTTCGAACATGTTTCACATGAGAGTCCCAGTCATTGGAAAAAATCAAGATATCATCCAAATAAACAATCAGAAATTTATCCACAAAATCCCTGAAAATGTCATTCATGAAGGACTGGAAGACAGAAGGAGCATTAGTGAGCCCAAAGGGCATCACAAGGTACTCAAAATGCCCCTTAGGGGTGTTAAATGCCGTCTTCCATTCATCCCCGTGCTTAATGCGAATAAGGTTATATGCCCCCCTGAGGTCAAGCTTGGTAAACCAAGTAGCGTTTTTCACCCTGGAAAACAGGTCAGAAATCAAGGGTAACGAGTATTGATATTTCACAGTAATAATGTTCAAAAGACGATAATCAATACACGGCCTTAATGAACCATCCTTTTTGGCCACAAAGAAAAAACCGCACCTAAGGGTGAAGAGGATGGTCTGATATGACCTTTCTCCAAAGACTCCTTGATATAAGACCGCATAGCGTCATGTTCAGGTACAGACAAGTTAAAAAGGCGACCTTTAGGGAATTTACTACCAGGCACTAATTCAATAGCGCAGTCATAGCTCCTATGGGGAGACAAGGATGCAGATTTACTTTCGCTAAACACATCAGAAAAATCAATCAAAAAGTCAGGAACATCCTGAGCCTGGGGGGAGGCAGAAAAAACAGGAGTGTTGGTATTAACGCATTGGCAGCCCCAACTGGTTACAGACACAGATTTCCAATCCAAAAACAGGTGTCACGACGTATAACAGATATTTTCAAAGATAGCAACCTATATCTAATGTGACATAATTCTAAATTTCATATAATAGAGAAAATCAACATGTATACATAGTATCTGCCAGCAATGTCTTACCTGACATAATATCCTATGTATTGTGGGTCAATACTGTGTACGTGTCACGCTGTCTCTGGATAGAGGTGGACCGGGGTCTATGCTGACCCTGAACTGGGGTCCTGACTAGTCCCTCTACCTGGAGGTACTGTTAATGGTACAGAGGTCCAGGCCGCCAGCGTAACCCTGTCTCCTGTAGATCCCTGACCACTGTAATCTAGTCCTGAGAAGGACCCTGATTACCACCACAGGGAATGGGCAGGTCACAGCTTACACACAGTCTTAGACAAACGAGACAGACAAGGGGTAAAGAAAACACAGCCTTGCATACAACACTTCCACTACAGAGGAACACAAAAGGTTAAGGAGATAAACAATAAGCGAGGAGAGAAAAAACCACAACAGGCACTCTTAGCTTAAGTCTTCTCAGAAACGATCCGCTCTGCTGGTCTGAATGAATGCTTTCACCGGCAACTTCCCCAGCAGACCAGCAGGTATATGAAGGAAGCTAATTAACAAAACATCAATCGCAGCTGGGCGAGGCTGGTAAGCCCAGCACCGAGAGAGAAAGAATTAACTCCCTCAGTGCTGAAAAACACCCAGCACCAGAAACTCAGCTGTGCGAAGTCAGGGTGTGCAATCGCGACGATCTCCGCCGCGACACACCCGTGACAGTACCCCCCCTTCTACGAGGGGCCTCTGGACCCTCAGGGCCTGGTCTATCTGGGTGAGTAGTGTGGAAGGCCCAAACCAAACGGTCTGCGTTAATATCCGACGCAGAAACCCACATCCTCTCCTCAGGACCAAACCCCCTCCAATGAACAAGGTACTGAAGGGACCGGCGATTCAGACGTGAGTCAATGATCTTCGATACCTGAAACTCCAAATTACCATTGACCACCACAGGAGGAGGAGGTAGAGGTGACGGTATAACTGGTGCCACGTACCTCTTAAGCAACGATTTGTGGAACACATTGTGGATTTTAAATGTAGGAGGGAGGTCAAGACGGAAAGCCACCGGATTAACTATTGAACTGATCCTGTATGGCCCGATGAATCTGGGACCGAGTTTCCAGGAGGGAACCTTAAGTTTTATATTCTTGGTAGACAACCATACCAGATCGTTCACACTTAGGTCCGGACCAGACACTCTCCTCCTATCAGCCATACGTTTGTATCGGTTCCCCATAGTGCTCAGATTATTAAGCACTCCTCTCCACACTGAAGCAAGTGACGACGAAAATCGTTCCTCCTCAGGAACCCCAGAAGAGCCCCCCCATTGAAAGTACAAAACTGGGGGTGAAAACCATATGCCCCAAAAAACGGGGACTTACCAGTGGACTCGCTCCGCCTATTGTTAAGAGCGAACTCTGCCAGAGGCAAGAAAGAAGACCAGTCCTCTTGGTTCTCTGAGACAAAACACCGGAGATATGTCTCTAAGCTCTGATTCAGACGCTCTGTCTGACCATTGGTCTGCGGATGAGAAGCCGAAGAAAATGACAACTGCATCCCCCGACGAGAACAAAATGCCTTCCAGAATTTGGACACAAACTGAGACCCCCGATCCGACACCACATCGGAAGGCAACCCGTGAAGTCTCACAATCTCCCCAATGAACACCTGCGCCAGAGTTTTAGCATTAGGAAGAGCAGGAAGAGCAATAAAATGTGCCATTTTGCTGAACCTGTCAACTACAACTAGTATGACAGTTTTACCTGAAGACGGAGGAAGGTCCGTAATGAAGTCCATAGACAGATGGGTCCATGGACGCTCCGGGATTTTCAACGGTAAAAGGGCCCCAGACGGACGGGTATGTGGGGTCTTAGAGCGCGCACATACCCCACAGGACGCGACAAAAGTTACCACCTCTTTATTTAAGTTAGGCCACCAAAACCGGCGAGAAACGAGATCTACAGTTGCTTTACTCCCTGGGTGTCCTGCCAAAGCAGAATTATGATGTGCCTCGATAACCTTTTGTCTTAACTGATCTGGAACAAACAGTTTCCCTGGAGGTCCTACAGGGGCGTCCCCCTGAGCCTCCAATACCTCCTCCTCAAGCTCAGAGCATACAGCCGACACCACAACTCCCTCCTGAAGAATAGGAACCGGGTCATCCGTCTTCCCGGCCCCCGGGAAACTACGAGATAAGGCATCAGCCTTTACATTTTTTGACCCAGGACGATATGTGACGACAAAATTAAACCTGGTAAAAAACAACGACCATCTAGCTTGTCTGGAATTCAGACGTTTTGCAGACTCTAACTACAGCAGGTTCTTGTGATCAGTAATGACGGTGACCGGGTGGACTGCCCCCTCCAAAAAGTGACGCCACTCTTCAAAAGCCAACTTAATGGCCAAGAGTTCCCTATTGCCGACATCATAATTCCTCTCGGCGGACGACAATTTTTTAGAGAAGAAAGCGCACGGATGCCATTTACCAGGGGACGGACCTTGAGATAATACCGCACCCACTCCTACGTCAGATGCGTCTACCTCCACAATGAACGGTTGTGATGCATCAGGTTGGATGAGTATGGGTGCTGAAGCAAAACATTTTTTCAAGGAGGAAAATGCTTGACAAGCTTTGTCAGACCACCTAGCAAAATCCGTCCCTTTTTTTGTCATGTCAGTGAGAGGTTTGACAACAGATGAGAAATTACGAATAAATTTCCGGTAGTAGTTAGCAAACCCCAGGAAACGCTGCAGTGCTTTAAGATCCTCTGGCCGATCCCATTCAAGCACAGCCTTCACTTTCCCAGGGTCCATACGGAAACCGGAGGCTGACACCAAGAATCCTAAAAACTGAAGTTCTTGTACAGCGAATACACACTTCTCCCATTTGGCGTACAATTTATTATCTCGCAAGATCTGCAACACTTGTCTCACATGCTCCTGATGAGACACAAGATCCGGCGAGTAAATAAGATGTCATCTAGATAAATGACAACAAACTGTCCCACTAGGTGGCGAAAGATGTCATTAACAAAATGTTGAAACACCGCCGGGGCAGTAGTCAGACCGAAAGGCATGACAAGGTTCTCATAATGTCCCTCCGGAGTGTTAAACGCCGTCTTCCACTCATCCCCCTCCTTTATCCTAATCAGATTATACGCCCCCCTGAGATCCAACTTAGAGAACCATTTGGCGCCCACAATCTGATTGAAGAGATCAGGAATAAGTGGGAGCGGATACGGATCTCGGACCGTAATCCAATTAAGCTCACGGAAATCCAGGCAAGGGCGTAGGCCTCCATCTTTTTTCTTCACAAAGAAGAACCCCGCGGCCACTGGGGAAGATGAAGGTCTAATATGCCCCTTGGCCAGACTTTCCGAAATGTAATCCTTCATAGCTTGCCTCTCAGGACCAGAAAGGTTATATAACCTAGATTTTGGTAACTTAGCATCAGGAAGCAATTTTATAGCACAGTCATATGCGCGATGAGGAGGTAATTCTTGACACCCTTCCTCTGAAAACACATCCTCAAAGTCCTCCAGAAAAGGAGGTAAAGTTCTAGGCATGACCGTACCGATGACCGTGTTCATGCAGTTACTATTGCAAAATTCACCCAACTGGCTTATCTCTCTGGATTGCCAATTAATAACTGGGTTATGTTTAGTTAACCAAGGAAGTCCCAACACAATAGGAGTGGGAAGGCCCTCCAACACATAACAAGACAATAGTTCTTTATGTATTGCCCCCACTCGAAGGTCTATGTTATGCACGGCTTGCACAAAGCTACCTTGACCGAGAGGCCTGGCGTCAATAGAGAATATAGGGATAGGTTTGGCCAATACACTCAGTTGCATACCTTGCACCTGGGCAAACCGAGCGTCCACCAGATTAGCCGCGGCCCCACTATCCAGAAGAACAGAAATCCTCTCAGTTCTCGTACCTACCACCACCTCCGCTGGTACGAGAAACTGAGACGGACTTGGGGACGAAATACATACTCCCAGATTGTCGTCCACCACACAACCTGGGATTAATAGTTTTCCGGCGACTTCTTGCTCAGTACAGTACGGGATGGACACCCCTCAATAAAATGTCCCTCTCTCCCGCAGAAGAAACACCTTGTTTTGCGGCGCACCGCCGATCCCCTCCCTCGGAATGATGTCCCTCCCAACTGCATAGGTTCCTCGGAACAAACCAGGGGAACCTCAATATTAGGGACTTTAGAAGGAGGTGGAGTCATCACAGGGGGCGGAGTTACCCCACACCTCTCCCGAAGCCGTCTATCAATGCGAATAGCAAGAGCCATAGCGGCCTCCAGTGACGGGGGAGAATCATACTGAGCCAACACATCTTTTAATTTGTCAGATAAACCTTGACAAAACTGGCTCTTAAGAGCCGGGTCATTCCACTGAGTATCCGTGGCCCACCTACGGAACTCTGAAGAAAATTCCTCCGCCGGACGATCTCCCTGCTGTATCCTACGTAACTTCATTTCAGCAAGGGAGACCCGATCCGGGTCATCATATACCAGACCCAGGGCTGTAAAAAATCGGTCCACTGACTGGAGAGCCGGGGAGCCCGGGGGAGAGAGAACGCCCAGGATTGAGGGTCCCCTTGTAAGAGCGAGATGACAATTCCCACCCTCTGATCCTCACTCCCCGACGACTGCGGCCGCAGCCGAAAATACAATTTACATGATTCCCGGAAAGTAAAAAACTTGTCCCGCCCACCAGTGAACCTGTCCGGGAGAGCTACTTTAGGTTCAAATCTGGTTTGCTCCCGGGGGTACAAAACCTTGGATTTAACATCCGTCAGCTCCATGGACAAACTCTGCAACTGCTGAGCTAAATGGGCTACTGGATCCATGGTGGCTGGGGAGAATCTTTAGAGTGGCCGGTGAAAATGTCACGACGTATAACAGATATATTCAAAGATAGCAACCTATATCTAATGTGACATAATTCTAAATTTCATATAATAGAGAAAATCAACATGTATACATAGTATCTGCCAGCAATGTCTTACCTGACATAATATCCTATGTATTGTGGGTCAATACTGTGTACGTGTCACGCTGTCTCTGGATAGAGGTGGACCGGGGTCTATGCTGACCCTGAACTGGGGTCCTGACTAGTCCCTCTACCTGGAGGTACTGTTAATGGTACAGAGGTCCAGGCCGCCAGCGTAACCCTGTCTCCTGTAGATCCCTGACCACTGTAATCTGGTCCTGAGAAGGACCCTGATTACCACCACAGGGAATGGGCAGGTCACAGCTTACACACAGTCTTAGACAAACGAGACAGACAAGGGGTAAAGAAAACACAGCCTTGCATACAACACTTCCACTACAGAGGAACACAAAAGGTTAAGGAGATAAACAATAAGCGAGGAGAGAAAAAACCACAACAGGCACTCTTAGCTTAAGTCTTCTCAGAAACGATCCGCTCTGCTGGTCTGAATGAATGCTTTCACCGGCAACTTCCCCAGCAGACCAGCAGGTATATGAAGGAAGCTAATTAACAAAACATCAATCGCAGCTGGGCGAGGCTGGTAAGCCCAGCACCGAGAGAGAAAGAATTAACTCCCTCAGTGTCGAAAAACACCCAGCACCAGAAACTCAGCTGTGCGAAGTCAGGGTGTGCAATCGCGACGATCTCCGCCGCGACACACCCGTGACAACAGGATTATGAGACTGTAACCAAGGGAAACCCAGCACGATAATGTCATGCAGATTATACAGAACCAAAAATTTGCAGCTCTCCTGATGATCAGGTTCAACCCTCATTATCACCTGAGTAGAGAACTGAGGTTTATTCTCAGCCAAAGGGGTAGAATCGATCCCCAGTAGGGGAATAGACTTCTGTAGGGGTATCAAGGGAAACCCACAACGTTTAGCGAAATCAAAATCCATCAGGTTAATAGCTGCTCCCGAATCAACGAAAGCCTGAGCAGAAAATGAGGATAGAGAGCATATCAGAGTAACAGTTAATAAAAACTTAGTCTGAACACTACCCAAGACAACTGAGCGTGCAAAACGTCTTCCCCGCTTAGTACAGACTGAAATAGCATGAGAGGCATCACCACAGTAGAAACATAACCCATTGCGCTTTCGAAACTCATGACTCTGTGCCCCAGAAACCACTCTATCACACTGCATGGGTTCAGAAGCAGGTTCACAAGGCAACACTATTTCACGCATACTTCTCCGCTCACGCAAACGTCTGTCAATTTGAATCGCTAATGACATAGAATCATTGAGACCAGAGGGGACAGGGAATCCCACCATAACATCCTTTACATTATCTGACAGACCCTTCCGAAAAAGGGCTGCCAAAGCGTCGTCATTCCATTTGGTCAGGACTGCCCACCTACGGAATCTCTGACAGTATAACTCAGTGTCATCAAGCCCCTGATTTAATGCCAACAAGGCTTTTTCAGCTTGATCAGTGACATTAGGCTCATCGTACAATAACCCCAAGGCCTGAAAAAATGCATCAACATCACTCAAAACAGGATCCCCAGGTGTCAGGGAAAAAGCCCAATCCTGAGGATCGCCGCGCAGGAGAGAGATGACAATTTGAACCTGCTGCGCTGCATTTCTTGAGGACTTAGATTTTAAGGCAAAAAACAATTTACAATTATTTTTGAAATTCAGAAACTTGGCTCGATCCCCAAAAACAAATCTGGCATGGGAATCCTAGGTTCCACAACAGGCAACCTAGCAAGATAGGTAGCAATACTCTGAACCTCAGTGGCAAGCTGATCCACACGGCCAGACAACTGTGCAAACTCCATTGAGAGAAAAAAAATCCTCCCCAGCACCCAGAGATACAGAGGGAAAAAAAAAAAATGCAACAAACAGAAAAATATCTCTGACAACTCTGACAACCTTTTTTTTTTCTTTCACAATATTTTTCCCTTCTGTGAGTACCATATAATTTTCAGTTTAGGCCGGTGATACTGTTATGATTTGGTAGCTGAGGAGTGCAGGTAAAAAAGACAATACACCAGAGCAGTTGGAATCTATGAGATTGCAGTACCCTGACTAACCACCACAACTAGAGGCAGCCGTGGAGCGTTCCTACGTTGGTCCTAGACGCCTCGTCACAGCCTGAGAAACTAACTATACCTAAAGATAGAAAGAGGAAAGCTATCTGCCCCGGAGCAGATCCCCAAAGAACATAGAAAGCCCCCAAACATGTAATGGCGGTTAGACAAGAAGAAATACTGACACAGACAGAAAATAGTATGAGCAAACGTTGGGGCCCAAACTATCTAAATAGAAAAGGATAGGAAGGGCACTTACTGCAATCCCAAAAAACCCTGAAAAGCACCAACTTTACTAATTTCAAAAACACCTGAGATCACACGACCTCTACCACCTAAATTAGTTCTCTGGTGTAACAAAATCAAAACAGCAGCCACTGAAAAAAATGGAAAAAGCAAATGTACAAACATCAGTGGCTGAACAAAACTGAGAGGGCAAAAGCCCCCGGAGGGGGCCCTGAAGGCCCCCACAGAAGTGCAGGACAAAATGCAAAACTCAAGCACAAAAGCAAAAAGAAGAAAATGTCTTATCTGTAAGCAGGAGATGCAGACACGACACAGCAGGCTACAAAGGAAACAGGAATCAAGGATTGAGACCAGAACAATTGATCACCGGCAACCCTGATGGGAAGGTGACTCCCTTATATAAGACCAGTCAGTAACACCTGATTCCCAATCCTCACAATCTTCACTGAACAGTCCAGTACCGCTTGTAACCACCAGAGGGAGCCTCTGCTCAGAACTCATTTCAAGTCCATTCACAACAGGGGACCATGCACATCAGGATTGGGGGGTGAGGGTACCATGCACATCAGGATTTGGGGGTGAGGGGACCATGCACATCAGGGTTGGGGGTGAGGGGACCATGCACATCAGGATTGGGGGGTGAGGGGACCATGCACATCAGGATTGGGGGGTGAGCGGACCATGCACATCAGGATTGGGGGGTGAGCGGACCATGCACATCAGGATTGGGCGATGAGGGGACCATTCATACCAGGATTGGGGGGCGAGGGGACCATTCATACCAGAATTGGGGGTGAGGGGACCATTCATACCAGAATTGAGGGGTGAGGGGACCATGCATTCCAGGATTGGGTGGGAGGTGACCATGCATACCAGGATTGGTGGGTGAGGGGACCGTGCATACCGGGATTGGGGATGTGAGGGGAACTTGCATACCGGGATTAGGGGGTTGAGGGAACCATGAATACCAGGATATGGATGAGCAGGTACCATGCATACCAGGATTGGGTGATGAGGGGTCAATGCATACCAGGATGAGGAATGGGGTGCCATGCATACCAGATTTGGGTGGGGGTGAGGGTACCATACATACCAGCATAGGGATGAGGGGTACCATGCATACCAGGATAAGGATGAGGGGTGCCATGCATACCAGGATAGGAGGGGGGCAGCACATACCAGCATGGGAGACCATATACCTTTAAAAATGCTTGCCATGGGACCATGCACATCAGAATTGGGGGGTGAGGGGACCATGCACACCAGGATAGGGGGTGAGAGGACCATGCATACCAGGATAGGGGGTGAGGGGACCATGCACATCAGGATTGGGGGGTGAGGGGACCATGCACATCAGGATTGGGAGATGATGGGACCATGCATACCAGGATTGGGGGATGAGGGGACCATGCATACCAGGATTGGGGGGGTGAGGGGACCATGCATATCAGGATTGGGGGGTAAGGGGACCATGCATATCAGGATTGGGGGTGAGGGTACCATGCATATCAGGATTGGGGGTGAGGGGATCATACACATCAGGATTAGGGGTGTGAGACCATGCACATCAGGATTGGGAGGTGAGGGGACCATGCTCAACAGGACGGGGTGATGGGACCATGCACATACGGATTGGGGGGTGAGGGGGCCATGCACATCAGGATTGGGGGGTGAGGGGACCATGCACATCAGGATAGGAGGTGAGGGGACCATGCACATCAGGATTGGGGGTGAGGAGACCATGCACATCAGGATTGGGGGGTGATGGGGCCATGCATACCAGAATTGGGGGGTGAGGGGACCATGCATATCAGGATTGGGGGGTGAGGGGACCATGCATACCAGGATTGGGGGGTAAAGGGACCATGCATATCAGGATTGGGGTGAGGGTACCATGCATATCAGGATTGGGGGTGAGGGGATCATACACATCAGGATTGGGGGTGAGACCATGCACATCAGGATTGGGGGCTGAGGGGACCATGCTCAACACGACGGGGTGACGGGACCATGCACATCAGGATTGGGGGGTGAGGGGACCATGCATATCAGGATTGGGGGGTAAAGGGACCATGCATATCAGGATTGGGGTGAGGGTACCATGCATATCAGGATTGGGGGTGAGGGGATCATGCACATCAGGATTGGGGGTGAGGGGATCATGCACATCAGGATTGGGGGTGAGACCATGCACATCAGGATTGGGGGCTGAGGGGACCATGCTCAACAGGGCGGGTGACGGGACCATGCACATCAGGATTGGGGGGTGAGGGGGCCATGCACTTCAGGATTGGGGGGTGAGGGGACCATGCACATCAGGATAGGGGGGTGAGGGGACCATGCACATCAGGATTGGGGGGTGAGGGGACCATGCGTATCAGGATTTGGCAGGAGGGAACCATGCATACCAGGATTGGGGGGTGAGGGGACCATGCATACCAGGATTGGGGGGTGAGGGGACCATGCATACCTGGATTGGGGGGTGAGGGAACCATGAATACCAGGATATGGATGAGCAGGTAACATGCATACCAGGATAGGGATGAGCGGGTACCATGCATACCAGGATTGGGGGATGAGGGGACCATGCATACCAGGATGAGGAATAGGGTGCCATGCATAGTAGATTTGGGTGGGGTGTTATGAATGTGCTAGAGATAGTTTCTGAGCAGAGGCTCCCTCTGGTGGTTACAGACAGTACTGAACCTTTCAGCGAGGAGTGGCAATCTGGAATCACGGACTGGTCTGATATAAGGGAGGTTCCCTCCCATGATGGTTGCCGGTGATCAATTGTTCTTGTCTCAATTGTGGTTCCTGGTTCATTTGGAAGTTTGCTGGAGTCTTGCCTGCATCTCCTGCTTTCAGATAAGATATTTTTTGCTTTTCTTTTTGTGCTTGCTTTTTGCATTGTTTTCTGCACTTTTGTGGAGGTCAGCCAGGTCCCCTCCTGGAGACTGAGCTCCTCACATTTTTTCTGCAGCCACTGTTATTTGCTCATTTGCTTTTTCCTGTTTTTTCAGCGGCTGCGGCTTGGTTTTTGTTCACACTGAGATCTGATGTAGTGGGTGGCGAGATTGTGTGATCTCAGTATTTTTGTAATCAGAATTGTTGGATTTTTGTAGGGTTTTCTGGGTTGCAGAAAGTAATCTCTCCTGTCCTATCCTATTTAGTCAGCTTGTGCCCCAGCGTTTGCTCAGTCTATTTTCTGCCTATGTTTGTATTTTCATCTTGTCTAACCGCCATTATATGTTTGGGGGCTTCCTATTTTCTTTGGGGATCTGCTCCGGGGCAGATAGTTTTCATCTTTCTGCCTTAAGGTGTAGTTATCTCTCAGGCTGTGACGAGGCGTTTAGAATCAACGTAGGAATGCTCCACGGCTACCTCTAGTTGTGTCGTTAGTTTAGGAATCTGCAACCCATCAGTTACCAATATCTCAGGTGTTCAGCTGCCCTGCTGTTGTTCCTGTCCTCCTCAGCTACCGAAACATAACAGTATCACCGGCCAAAACTGAAAATTATATGGTACTCACAGAAGGGAAAAAAAAGTGTGGAAAGAAAAAAAAAAGTTGTCAGTGTTGTCAGAGATTTTTTTTTTTTGTGTCTGTTGGATTTTTTCCTCTTTTTTCTCTGGGTGCTGAGGAGGATTTTTTTTTCTCTCAATGGAGTTTTCACAGTTGTCTGGCCGTGTGGATCAGCTTGCCACTGAGGTTTGGAGTATTGCTACCTATCTTGCTGGGTTGCCGGTTGTGGAACCTAGGATTCACATGGCAGATTTGTTTTTGGGGGATCGGGCTAAATTTCTGAATTTCAAAAATAACTGTAAGTTGTTTTTTTGCCTTAAAGCCTAAGTCTTCAGGTAACGCAGCACAGCAGGTTCAAATTGTCAGCTCTCTCCTGTGCGGCGATCCTCAGGATTGGCCTTTTTCCCTGACACCTGGGGATCCTGTTTTGAATGATATTGATGCATTTTTTCTGGCTCTGGGGTTATTGTACGATAAACCTAATGTCACTGATCAAGCTGAAAAAACCTTGTTGGCATTAAATCAGGGTCTTGAAGACGCTGAGTTGTACTGTCAGAAATTCCGAAAGTGGGCAGTCCTGACCAAATGGAATGATGATGCTTTGGCAGCACTTTTTCGGAAGGAGCTGTCAGAGAATGTAAAGGATGTTATGGTGGGATTCCCTGCTCCATCTGGTCTCAATGATTCTATGTCACTGGCTATTCAAATTGACAGACGTTTGCGTGAGCGCAGAGGTATGCGTGAGATAGTGTTGCCTTGTGAGCCAGCTTCTGAGCCCATGCAGTGTGATAGAGTGACTTCTGGGGCACAGCGTCATGAGTTTCGAAAGCGCAATGGGTTATGTTTCTACTGTGGTGACGCCTCTCATGCTATTTCAGTCTGCCCTAAACGGGGAAGACGTTTTGCTCGGTCAGTTGTCTTGGGTAGTGTTCAGACTAAATTTCTGCTGACTGTTACCCTGATTTGCTCCCTGTCCATATTTTCTGCTCAGGCTTTTGTTGATTCAGGAGCAGCTATTAAACTGATGGATTTTGACTTTGCCAAACGTTGTGGGTTTCCCATGATACCCCTGCGGAAGTCTATTCCCCTACTGGGCATTGATTCTACCCCTTTGGCGGAGAATAAACCCCAGTTTTCTACTCAGGTGATAATGAAGGTTGAACCAGATCATCAGGAGAGTTGCAAATTTCTGGTGTTGCATAATCTGCATGACATTATTGTACTGGGTTTCCCTTAGTTACAGACTCATAATCCTGTTTTGGATTGGAAATCTGTGTCTGTGATCAGTTGGGGCTGCCAATGTGTTAATACTGACACTCCTGTTTTTTCTGCCTCTCCCCAGTCTCAGGATGTCCCTGACTTTTTGACTGATTTTTCGGATGTGTTTAGTGAGAGTAAGTCTGCATCCTTACCTCCTCACAGGAGCTATGACTGCGCTATTGAGTTAGTGCCTGGTTGTAAATTTCCTAAAGGGCGCCTTTTTAATTTATCTGTACCTGAACACGATGCTATGCGATCTTATATCAAGGAGTCTTTGGAGAAGGGTCATATTAGACCATCCTCTTCACCCTTGGGCGCCAGTTTTTTCTTTATGGCCAAAAAGGATGGTTCATTGAGGCCGTGTATTGATTATCGCCACCTGAATAAAATCACTGTTAAATATCAATATCCATTACCCTTGATTTCTGACCTATTTTCCAGAGTGAAAAGTGCTAGTTGGTTTACCAAGCTTGACCTCAGGGGGGCGTATAACCTTATTCGCATTAAGCATGAGGATGAATCGAAGACGGCGTTTTAATACCCCAGAGGGGCATTTTGAGTACCTAGTGATGCCTTTTGGGCTTACTAATGCTCCTTCCGTCTTCCAATCATTCATGAATTATATTTTCAGGGATTTTGTGGATAAATTTCTAATTGTTTATTTGGATGATATCTTGATTTTTTCCAACGACTGGGACTCTCATGTGAAACATGTTCGGACTGTGTTCCAGATTTTGAGAGAGAATGCACTGTATGTGAAGGGATCAAAGTGTCTTTTTGGCGTACAGAAGGTCTCATTTCTGGGATTCATTTTGTCTCCGTCTGTTATTGAAATGGACCTGGTCAAGGTTCAGGCCATCTGTGATTGCGTTCAACCTACTTTATTGAACTCTCTTCAGAGATTTTTGGGGTTTTGCCAATTTTTATCGTAAATTTATTGGTAATTTCTCCGGTATTGTTAAACCATTGACTGATTTGACTAAAAAGGGTTCCGATGTGGTGAATTGGCCTCCTGAGGCAGTTTCTGAGTTTCAGGAACTTAAGCAGAGATTCATTTCTGCTCCTGTTCTACGGCAGCCTGATGTTTCTCTGCGTTTCAGGTGGAGGTTGATGCCTCTGAGATTGGGGCAGGTGCCGTTTTGTCCCAAAGGGATCCAGAGACCTCTAGGAGTTAACCCTTGAGTCTCTTTCTCTCGAAAATTTACTCCAACTGAACGTAATTATGACGTGGGTAATCGGGAGTTATTGGCCATGAAGTGGGCCTTTGAAGAGTGGAGACATTGGCTGGAAGGAGCCAAACATCAGGTGGTCCTCACAGACCATAAGAATCTGGTTTATCTCGAATCAGCCAAGCGACTTAATCCTAGACAGGCCAGGTGGGGCTTGTTTTTCACACTTTTTAATTTTGTGGTTTCTTTTCTTCCTGGCACTAAGAATGTTAAGGCGGATGCCCTTCGAGGAGTTTCTTTGCGGACTCTCCTGAGTTATCTGATCCTACTGTTATTTTGAAAGAGGGTGTAGTTCTTTCCGCCATCTCGCCCAATTTGAGACTGGCCTTGGAAGGGTGTCAGGAGGATAGACCTGAGCGCTGCCCTATTGGGAAATTGTTTTGTCCCAGACCAGTGGAAGAAGAGTGTGATGTCTGAGATTCATTGTTCCGCATTGGCTGGTCATCCAGGGATTTTTGGTACCAGAGACTTGGTTAGTCTGTCCTTTTGGTGGCCTACCTTGTCTCGTGACGTCAGGGAATTTGTGCAGTCCTGTGGGACTTGCTCTCGCTCCAAGCCTTGCTCTCGCTCTAGTGGTTTGTTAATGCCATTATCTGTGCCCAAGAGGCCATGGACCCATATCTCTATGGATTTTATTTCCGACCTCCCTGTTTCTCAGAGAATGGCCGTTATCTGGGTAATCTGTGATAGGTTTTCCAAGATCATACATCTTGTGTCATTACCTAAGTTACCTTCCTCCCCCGAATTGGTGCCTTTGTTCCTTCAGCACGTGGTTCGGTTACATGGCATTCCGGAGAACATTGTGTCTGACAGAGGAGTCCAGTTTGTTTCCAGATTTTGGAGGACATTTTTTTTCTAAACTTGGTGGTCAATTATCTTTCTCCTCTGCTTTTCATCCTTAGACCAATGGACAAACCGAAAGAACAACCAGACATTGGAGACTTATCTGAGATGCTTTGTGTCTGCTGATCAAGATGACTGGGTCTCTTTTTTGCCTTTGGCTGAGTTTGCTCTTAATAATAGGGCTAGCTCTGCCACCTTGATGTCTCCATTTTTCTGCAATTTTGGGTTTCAGCCTTGATTTTCTTTGTGACAGGCGGAGGCTTCTGTCTGTCCGGGTGTTGACTGTTGTGGAGCGAATGCAGCAGATTTGGGACCAGGTAGTGGAGAGGTTGTCTCTCTCTCAGGAGAAGGCCCAACGGTTTGCCAACCGGCATAGGACTGATGGTCCTCGGTTTAAAGTGGGGGACTTGGTTTGGTTGTTCTCAAGAAATATCTCTATGAGGGTTGCATCTCCAAAGTTTAAGCCAGGTTCATTGGACCTTATAAGATCATGGAGATTCTTAATCCTGTTTCCTTTCGTTTGCTTCTTCCAGGGACATTTAAGATCCATAACGTGTTCCACAAGTCCTTATTGAAGAGTTTGTCGAGTCAGTGGTTCCTATGGCTGCGCCTCCTGACCCTGTTTTGGTTGAGGGCAATCTGGAGTATGTGGTTGAGAAAATATTGGATTCTCATTTTTTTTAGACAGAAACTCCAGTATTTGGTTAAGTGGAGAGGTTATGGTCAGGAGGACAATTCTTGGGTGTTTGCTTCGGACATCCATGCTAGGAGACTGATCCGTGCCTATCACCGAGCTCATCCTGATCAGCCTGGTTGCACAAGTGAGGGTTCGGTGACCCCTCCTCAAGGGGGGGTACTGTTATGAATGTGCTAGAGATGGTTTCTGAGCAGAGGCTCCCTCTGGTGGTTACAGACAGTACTGAACCTTTCAGCGAGGAGTGGCAATCTGGAATCACGGACTGGTCTGATATAAGGGAGGTTCCCTCCCATGATGGTTGCCGGTGATCAATTATTCTTGTCTCAATTGTGGTTCCTGGTTCATTTGGAAGTTTGCTGGAGTCCTGCCTGCATCTCCTGCTTTCAGATAAGATATTTTTTGCTTTTATTTTTGTGCTTGCTTTTTGCATTGTTTTCTGCACTTTTGTGGAGGTCAGCCAGGTCCCCTCCTGGGGCCTGAGCTCCTCAGTTTTTCTGCAGCCACTGTTATTTGCTCATTTGCTTCTTCTGTTTTTTCAGCGGCTGCGGCTTGGTTTTTGTTCACACTGAGATCTGATGTAGTGGGTGGCGAGATCGTGTGATTACAGTATTTTTGTAATCAGAATTGTTGGATTTTTGTAGGGTTTTCTGGGTTGCAGAAAGTAATCTCTCCTGTCCTTCCTATATAGTCAGCTTGTGCCCCAGCGTTTGCTCAGTCTATTTTCTGCCTATGTTTGTATTTTCATCTTGTCTAACCGCCATTATATGTTTGGGGGCTTCCTATTTTCTTTGGGGATCTGCTCCGGGGCAGATAGCTTTCATCTTTCTGCCTTTAGGTGTAGTTATCTCTCAGGCTGTGACGAGGCGTCTAGGATCAACGTAGGAACGCTCCACGGCTACCTCTAGTTGTGTCGTTAGTTTAGGAATCTGCAACCCATCAGTTACCAACATCTCAGGTGTTCAGCTGCCTGCTGTTGTTCCTGTCCTCCTCAGCTACCGAAACATAACAGTGGGGGTGAGGGGACCATACATACCAGGATAGGGATGAGGGGTGCCATGCATACCCGGATAGGAGGGGGGCAGCACATACCAGAATGGGAGACCATGTACCTATAAAAATGCTTGCCACCCGGGCGTAGAAGGGTTCATCACTAGTTAACCCTATAATGGCGTTCGCAAAAAAAGCTATTTTACCCTTTAATTTCTCTCTCCTCTGATGTGATCGCACATCAGAGGGGAGAGAAATGGGGTCCCCGGGACCCCCGATCAGCCCCCCATGCCTCCCGGTGTCCCCCCAGGCCTCCTGTGGCTCCAGCAGCTCCCGGTGTCTTTTTCCGGTTAAAAAAATGGCGAGCGCATGCGCAGTGTGCAGTGCGCCCGCTGAGCCGGATTTTCCCGGGGTCTCGGCTACCAGGGGTAGACCTCAGAGAACATAATTAGAGTCTCCCAGTCCCTCCGCTTTTGCGATCACCGGTATTAACCCTATTACCGGCGATCGCAAAAGAAAAAAAAAAAAGACGCGATCGTCCCTGCAATTTCTCTCCCCTCTGATGTGATTGCACATCAGAGGGGAGAGAAATAGGGTCCCCAGGACCCCGATCCCCACCCGGTACTATAGCTGGTCCCCCATGGCCCCTCTGCGCTCCTGCAGCGCCCCCTGTCGTCCGATCCTCCAGCGTCTTCACCTGTAAAAAAAAATGCATGGCGGCAGATTCAAAAAATTAATGACTTCATTCATTCTCTAAAAGTACATTTTGATAAACTATCACAGTGATCAAATTAGCAAAAACAGTACATAAACCCCCTCTTTATCACCCTCTTTGTTAGGGACAAAATAATAAAAATAATGAAATTTTATTTATTTTTATTTTTTCATTAGGGTTAGGGTTATAATTAGGGTTAGGGTTACAATTAGGGTTAGGGTTAGCATTAGGGTTAGGGTTATAGGTGGGTTCTACTGCGCTATGGCAGTCCGTTAACGCTATCATTCACCCCATTTGAGGGCGCATCGCGACGCATGCTTTTAAAGCGGCATGCATTCGCGACGTGCCGTCATTCAGTGACGGAGCCTCAGACGTGGGCTGCAGCACCTGGGCTCCGTCACCGCTAGCGCAGATGAATCATCTGCTGATTCCTCTGCGCTAGGGGTATAGCATAACGCGATCGCGTTTTGCTATATCGTTACTAGCACGTCAACGCTATGTGTTGAACGGGCTGGTAAAACGCAATATGATCCAGCCTTAGTGTTAGGGTTATAATTTGGGTTAGGGTTGGAATTAGGGTTAGGGTTACAATTAGGGTTAGGGTTACAATTAGGGTTAGGATTACAATTAGGGTTGGGATTAGGGTTAGGGTTGGGATTAGGGTTAGGGGTGTGTTGGGGTTAGGGTTGGAGCTAGAATTGAGGGGTTTCCACTATTTAGGCACATCAGGGGGTCTCCAAACACGACGTGGCGTTCAAAAAGTCAAATGGCGCTCCATCCCTTCCGAGCCCTGCCGTGCGCCCAGACAGTGTTTTACCCCAACATATGGGGTATCAGCGCACTCAGGACAAATTGCAAACCAATTTTGGGTTCTAATTTCTCCTGTTACCTTGGGAAAATAAAAAATAGCTGGCTAAAAAAATAATTTTTGAAGAAAAAATGATTTTTTTATTTTCACGGTCTGTGTTTATAAATTTCTGTTAAACACTTGAGGGTTCAAAGTGCTCACCACACATCTAGATAAGTTCCTTAAGGGGTCTAGGTTCCAAAATGGGGTCACTTGTGGGGGGTTTCCACTGTTTAAACACATCAGGGGGTCTCCAAACACGACGTGGCGTTCAAAAGTCAAATGGCGCTCTGTTGTGAATGGGTTTGAGATGAGTTCTGAGCAGAGGCTCCCTCTGGTGGTTACAAGCGGTACTAGTGAGGATTGGGAATCAGGTGTTACTGATTGGTCTTATTTAAGGGAATCATTTTCCCATCAGGGTTGCCGGTGATTCAATTGTTCTGGTCTGAATCCTTCTTTCCAGTTTCCCTTGTAGCCTGCTGTGTCGTGTCTGCATCTCCTGCTATCAGATAAGACAATTTCTTATTTTGTGTTTTTGCTATATTTTTGCATTTTGTCCTGCACTTCTGTGGGGGCCTTCTGGGTCCCCTCCGGGGGCTTTTTGCCCTCTCAGTTTAGTCCAGCCACTGTGTTTTTGTACTTTTGCTTTTTGCAGTTTTTTCAGTGGCTGCTGTTTTTGTTACACCAGAGAACTAATTTAGGTGGTAGAGGTCGTGTGATCTCAGGTGATTTTGAAATTAGTATGTTGGTGTTTTTCAGGGTTTTCTGGGATTGCAGTAAGTACCCTTCCTGTCCTTTTCTATTTAGATAGTTTGGGCCCCAGCGTTTGCTCATACTATTTTCTTTCTGTGTCAGTATTTCCTCTTGTCTAACCGCCATTATATGTTTGGGGGCTTTCTATTATCTTTGGGGTTCTGCTCCGGGGCAGATAGCTTTCCTATTTCTATCTTTAGGTGTAGTTAGTTTCTCAGGCTGTGACGAGGAGTCTAGGACCATCGTAGGAACGCTCCACGGCTGCCTCTAGTTGTGGTGGTTAGTCAGGGTACTGCAATCTCATAGATTCCAACTGCTCTGGTGTATTGCCTTTTTTACCTGCACTCCTCAGCTACCGTAACATAACAGTATCACCGGCCATAAAAATTGTATGGTACTCCAGAAGGGAAAAAAAAAATATTTTGAAGGAAGAAAAGTTGTCAGAGATATTTTTCTGTTTGTTGCATTTTTTTTTTTTTTTTCCCTCTGTATCTCTGGGTGCTGGGGAGGATCTTTTCTCCCAATGGAGTTTGCACAGTTGTCTGGCCGTGTGGATCAGCTTGCCACTGAGGTTCAGAGTATTGCTGCATATCTTGCTAGGTTGCCTGTTGTGGAACCTAGGATCCCCATGCCAGATTTGTTTTCAGGGGATCGAGCTAAGTTTCAGAATTTCAAAAATAATTGTAAATTGTTTCTTGCCTTAAAATCTAAGTCCTCAGGAAACGCAGCGCAGCAGGTTCAAATTGTCATCTCTCTCCTGCGCGGCGATCCTCAGGATTGGGCTTTTTCCCTGACACCTGGGGATCCTGTTTTGAGTGATGTTGATGTATTTTTTCAGGCTTTGGGGTTATTGTACGATGAGCCTAATATCACTGATCAAGCTGAAAAAGCCTTGTTGGCATTAAATCAGGGGCTTGATGACGCTGAGTTATACTGTCAGAGATTCCGTAGGTGGGCAGTCCTGACCAAATGGAATGACGACGCTTTGGCGGCCCTTTTCCGGAAGGGTCTGTCGGATAATGTAAAGGATGTTATGGTGGGATTCCCTGTCCCCTCTGGTCTCAATGATTCTATGTCATTAGCGATTCAAATTGACAGACGTTTGCGTGAGCGGAAAAGTATGCGTGGAGTGGTGTTGCCTTGTGAGCCAGCTGCTGAGCCCATGCAGTGTGATGGAGTGGTGTCTGGGGCACAGCGTCATGAGTTTCGAAAGCGCAATGGGTTATGTTTCTACTGTGGTGATGCCTCTCATGCTATTTCAGTCTGCCCTAAGCGGGGAAGACGTTTTGCACGCTCAGTTGTCTTGGGTAGTGTTCAGACTAAGTTTTTATTAACTGTCACTCTGATATGCTCTCTGTCCTCATTTTCTGCTCAGGCTTTCGTTGATTCTGGAGCAGCTATTAACCTGATGGATTATGATTTTGCTAAACGTTGTGGATTTCCCTTGATACCCCTACAGAAGTCTATTCCCCTACTGGGGATCGATTCTACCCCTTTGGCTGAGAATAAACCCCAGTTTTCTACTCAGGTGATAATGAGGGTTGAACCTGATCACCAGGAGTGCTGCAAATTTTTGGTTCTATATAATCTGCATGACATTATCGTGCTGGGTTTCCCTTGGTTACAGTCTCATAATCCTGTTTTGGATTGGAAATCTGTGTCTGTAACCAGTTGGGGCTGCCAATGTGTTAATACCAACACTCCTGTTTTTTCTGCCTCCCCCAGGCTGAGGATGTTCCTGACTTTTTGTTTGATTTTTCTGATGTGTTTAGCGAAAGTAAATCTGCATCCTTACCTCCCCATAGGAGCTATGACTGCGCTATTGAATTAGTGCCAGGTAGTAAATTCCCTAAGGGTCGCCTCTTTAACTTGTCTATACCTGAACATGACGCTATGCGGTCTTATATCAAGGAATCATTGGAGAAGGGTCATATCAGACCATCCTCTTCACCCTTAGGTGCCGGTTTTTTCTTTGTGGCCAAAAAAGATGGTTCATTAAGGCCGTGTATTGATTATCGTCTCTTGAACAATATTACTGTGAAATATCAATACCCGTTACCCTTGATTTCTGACCTGTTTTCCAGGGTGAAAAACGCTACTTGGTTTACCAAGCTTGACCTCAGGGGGGCGTATAACCTTATTCGCATTAAGCACGGGGATGAATGGAAGACGGCATTTAACACCCCTGAGGGGCATTTTGAGTACCTTGTGATGCCCTTTGGGCTCACTAATGCTCCTTCCGTCTTCCAGTCCTTCATGAATGACATTTTCAGGGATTTTGTGGACAAGTTTCTGATTGTTTATTTGGATGATATCTTGATTTTTTCTAATGACTGGGACTCTCATGTGAAACATGTTCGAACTGTATTCCAGATTTTGAGAGAGAATGCTCTGTATGTGAAGGGATCAAAGTGTCTTTTTGGCGTACAGAAGATCTCATTTCTGGGATTCATTTTGTCCCCATCTGTTATTGAAATGGACCCGGTCAAGGTTCAGGCCATCTGTGATTGGGTCCAACCTACTTCATTAAAGGCTCTTCAGAGATTTTTGGGTTTTGCCAATTTTTATCGTAAATTTATTGGTAATTTCTCTGTTATTGTTAAACCATTAACTGATTTGACCAGAAAGGGTTCTGATGTGGTGAATTGGCCTCCTGAGGCAGTCTCTGCGTTTCAGGAACTTAAGCAGAGATTCACTTCTGCTCCTGTTCTACGGCAGCCTGATGTTTCTCTGCCATTTCAGGTGGAGGTTGATGCCTCTGAAATTGGGGCAGGTGCCGTTTTGTCCCAAAAAGATCCAGAGACCTCTAAAAGTAACCCTTGTGCCTTTTTCTCTCGAAAATTTTCTCCTACTGAACGTAATTATGACGTGGGTAATCGGGAGTTATTGGCCATGAAGTGGGCTTTTGAAGAGTGGAGACATTGGCTGGAGGGAGCCAAACATCAGGTGGTGGTCCTTACGGACCATAAGAATCTGGTCTATCTGGAATCTGCCAAGCGACTCAATCCTAGACAGGCCAGGTGGGCCTTGTTTTTCACACGTTTTAATTTTGTGGTTTCCTTTCTTCCTGGCACTAAGAATGTTAAGGCGGATGCCCTCTCGAGGAGTTTCCTTGCGGACTCTCCTGAGCTATCTGATCCCTCTGTTATTTTGAAGGAGGGTGTAGTTCTTTCCGCCATCTCGCCTAATTTGAGACTTGCTCTGGAGGGGTGTCAGGAGGATAGGCCCGAGCGCTGCCCTGTTGGAAAATTGTTTGTCCCGGACCAATGGAAAAAGAGTGTGATGTCTGAGATTCATTGTTCCGCATTGGCTGGGCATCCCGGAATTTTTGGTACCAGAGACTTGGTTAGTCTGTCCTTTTGGTGGCCTACCTTGTCTCGCGATGTCAGGGAATTTGTGCAGTCCTGCGAGACTTGCTCTCGCTCCAAGCCTTGCTCTCGCTCTAGTGGTTTGTTGATGCCATTGCCTGTGCCCAAGAGACCATGGACCCATATCTCTATGGATTTCATTTCCGATCTTCCTGTTTCTCAGAGAATGACCACCATCTGGGTAATTTGTGATAGGTTTTCCAAAATGATACATCTTGTGCCATTACCTAAGTTGCCTTCCTCCTCTGAATTGGTGCCGTTGTTCCTTCAGCACGTGGTTCGTTTACACGGCATTCCTGAGAACATTGTGTCTGACAGAGGAGTCCAGTTTGTTTCCAGATTTTGGAGGACTTTTTGTTCTAAACTGGGTGTTCAATTGTCTTTCTCCTCGGCATTTCATCCTCAGACCAATGGTCAAACTGAGAGAACAAACCAGACATTGGAGACTTATCTAAGATGCTTTGTGTCTGCTGATCAGGATGACTGGGTCTCTTTTTTGCCTTTGGCTGAGTTTGCTCTTAATAATAGGGCTAGCTCTGCCACTTTGATGTCTCCGTTTTTCTGTAATTCTGGGTTTCACCCTCGATTTTCTTCAGGACAGACGGAGGCTTCTGTCTGTCCAGGTGTTGACTCTGTTGTTGAGCGTATGCAGCAGATTTGGGACCAGGTAGTGGAGAGGTTGTCCCTCTCTCAGGAGAAGGCCCAGCGGTTTGCTAACCGGCATAGGACTGATGGTCCTCGGTTTAAAGTGGGGGACTTGGTCTGGTTGTCCTCAAAGAATATTCCTATGAGAGTAGCATCTCCTAAATTTAAGCCTAGGTTCATTGGACCTTATAAGATCATGGAGATTATTAATCCTGTTTCTTTTCGTTTGCTTCTTCCAGGGACATTTAAGATCCATAACGTGTTCCACAAGTTCTTGTTGAAGAGGTTTGTTGAGCCAGTGGTTCCTGCTGCTGTGCCTCCTGACCCTGTTTTGGTTGAGGGCAATCTGGAGTATGTGGTTGAGAAAATATTGGATTCTCGTTTTTCTAGACGAAGACTCCAGTATTTGGTTAAATGGAGAGGTTATGGTCAGGAAGATAATTCTTGGGTGTTTGCTTCGGACATCCATGCTAGGAGACTTATCCGTGCGTATCATAGAACTCATCCTGACCGACCTGGTTGCTCAAGTGAGGGTTCGGTGACCCCTCCTCAAGGGGGGGGTACTGTTGTGAATGGGTTTGAGATGAGTTCTGAGCAGAGGCTCCCTCTGGTGGTTACAAGCGGTACTAGTGAGGATTGGGAATCAGGTGTTACTGATTGGTCTTATTTAAGGGAATCATTTTCCCATCAGGGTTGCCGGTGATCAATTGTTCTGGTCTGAATCCTTCTTTCCAGTTTCCCTTGTAGCCTGCTGTGTCGTGTCTGCATCTCCTGCTATCAGATAAGACAATTTCTTATTTTGTGTTTTTGCTATATTTTTGCATTTTGTCCTGCACTTCTGTGGGGGCCTTCTGGGTCCCCTCCGGGGGCTTTTTGCCCTCTCAGTTTAGTCCAGCCACTGTGTTTTTGTACTTTTGCTTTTTGCAGTTTTTTCAGTGGCTGCTGTTTTTGTTACACCAGAGAACTAATTTAGGTGGTAGAGGTCGTGTGATCTCAGGTGATTTTGAAATTAGTATGTTGGTGTTTTTCAGGGTTTTCTGGGATTGCAGTAAGTACCCTTCCTGTCCTTTTCTATTTAGATAGTTTGGGCCCAGCGTTTGCTCATACTATTTTCTTTCTGTGTCAGTATTTCCTCTTGTCTAACCGCCATTATATGTTTGGGGGCTTTCTATTATCTTTGGGGTTCTGCTCCGGGGCAGATAGCTTTCCTATTTCTATCTTTAGGTGTAGTTAGTTTCTCAGGCTGTGACGAGGCGTCTAGGACCATCGTAGGAACGCTCCACGGCTGCCTCTAGTTGTGGTGGTTAGTCAGGGTACTGCAATCTCATAGATTCCAACTGCTCTGGTGTATTGCCTTTTTTACCTGCACTCCTCAGCTACCGTAACATAACAGCGCTCCCTCCCTTCCGAGCCCTGCCGTGCACCCAAACAGTAGTTTACCCCAACATATGGGGTATCAGCGTACTCAGGACAAATAGCACACCAATTTTGGGGTTCTAATTTCTCCTGTTACCCTTGGAAAAATAAAAAATAGCTGGCTAAAAAAATCATTTTTGAGGAAAAAAATTATTTTTTATTTTCACGTCTCTGCGTTTATAAATTTCTGTGACGCACTTGGGGGTTCAAAGTGCTCACCACATATCTAGATAAGCTCTTTGGGGGGTCTAGTTTCTAAAATGGTGTCACTTGCAGGGGGTTTCTACTGTTTAGGCACATCAAGGGCTCTGCAAACACAACATGACACCCGTAGAACATTCCATCAAAGTCTGCATTACAAAATGGCGCTCCTTCTCTTCCAAGCTCTCCCATGCGCCCAAACAGTGGTTTCACCCCACATATGGGGTATCAGCGTACTCAGGAAAAATTGCACAACACCTTTTGGGGTCCAATTTCTTCTGTTACCCTTGGGAAAATAAAAAAAATAGCAGGCTAAAGAATCATTTTTGAGGAAAAAAATGATTTTTTATTTTCACGGCTCTACGTTATAAACTTCTGTGAAGCACTTGGGGGTTCAAAGTGCTCACCACATATCAAGATAAGTTCCTTAAGGGGTCTAGTTTCCAAAATGGTGTCATTTGTGGGGGGTTTCCACTGGTTAGGCGTATCAGGGGCTCTCCAAACGCGACATGGCGTCCAATTTCAATTCCAGCCAATATTGGTTTGAAAAAGTCAAACGGCGCTCCTTCCCTTTCAAGCCCTGCCGTGCGCCCAAACAGTGGTCCCCCCCCACATATGGGGTATCAGCGTACTCAGGACAAATTGGACAACAACTTTTGTGGTCTAATTTCTCCTGTTATCCTTGGGAAAATAAAAAATTGGGAACTAAACGATCAGGTTTGTGGAAAAAATACGATTTTTTATTTTCACGCCCGGGCGTTATAAACTTCTGTGAAGCACTTGGGGTGCAAAGTGCTCACCACACATCTAGATAAGTTCCTTAGGGGGTCTAGTTTCCAAAATTGGGTCACTTGTGGGGGGTTTCCACTGTTTAGACACATCAGGGCCTCTACAAACGCGACATGGCGTCCAGCCAATTCTGCTTTGAAAAAGTCAAACTGCACTCCTTCCCTTCCAAGCTCTGCCATGCACCAAAACAGTGGTTTACCCCCACATATGGGGTATCAGCATGATCAGGACAAATTGCACAAAAACTTTTGGGGTCTTGTTACCCTTGGGAAGATAAAAATTGGGGTGAAAAGATCGTTTTTGTGGAAAAAATATGATTTTTTATTTTCACGGTTATATGTTATAAACTCCTGTGAAGCACTTTGAGGTTCAAAGTGTTCACTACACATCTAGATAAGTTCCGTAGGGGGTCTAGTTTCCAAAATGGGGTCACTTGTGGGGGGTTTCCACTGTTTAGACACATCAGGGCCATTACAAACGCGACATGGCGTCCAGCCAATTCTGCGTTGAAAAAGTCAAACGGAGCTCCTTCCCTTCCAAGCTCTGCCATGCACCCAAACAGTGGTTTACCCCCACATATGGGGTATCAGCATGCTCAGGACAAATTGCACAATAACTTTTGGGGTCTTGTTACCCTTGGGAAAATAAAAATTGGGGTGAAAAGATCATTTTTGTGGAAAAAATATGATTTTTTATTTTCACGGTTCTATGTTATAAACTTCTGTGAAGCACTTGGAGGTTCAAAGTGCTCTCCACACATCTAGATAAGTTCCTTAGGGGTCTAGTTTCCAAAATGGGGTCACTTGTGGGGTGTTTCCACTGTTTAGACACATCAGGGCCTCTACAAACGCGACATGGCATCCAGCCAATTCTGCGATGAAAAAGTCAAAGGGCGCTCCTTCCCTTGCGATCTCTGCCGTGCACCCAAAAAATGGTTTACCCCCACATATGGGGTATCGGCGTATTCAGGAGAAATTGCACAACAAATTTTGTGGTTAATTTTTTATTTTAACACTTGTGAAAATAAAAAAATTGGTTCCGAAGTAAAGTTTTTGCAAAAAAAGTTAAATGTTAATTTTTTCCTTCCAAATTGCTTCAGTTCCTGTTAAGCACGTAAAGGGTTAATAAACTTCTTGAATGTGGTTTTGAGCACCATGAGGGATGCAGTTTTTAGAATGGTGTCACTTTTGAGTATTTTCTATCATATAGACCCCTCAAAGTGACTTCAAATGTGATGTGGTCCCTAAAAAAAAATGGTGTTGTAAAAATGAGAAATTGCTGGTCAACTTTTAACCCTTATAACTTCGTAACAAAAAAAAAATTTTGTTCCCAAAATTGTGCTGATGTAAAGTAGACATGTGGGAAATGTTATTTATTAAGAAATTTGTGTGACATATCTCTTTGATTTAAGGGCATAAAAATTTAAAGTTTGAAAATTGCTAAATTTTCAAAATTTTCGCCATATTTCTGTTTTTTTCATAAATAAACACAAGTCATATCAAAGAAATTTTACCACTAACGTGAAGTACAATATGTCACTAAAAAACAATTTCAGAATCAGCGGGATTCGTTAAAGCGTTCCAGAGTTATAACCTCATAAAGTCACAGTGGTCAGAATTGTAAAAATTGGCCCTGTCATTAAGCTGCAAAATGGCTCTGTCACTAAGGGGATGTACACTACTATATACACAATAAGACATGCAAAAAATTTTTTTTCTTATATATATATATTTTTTTTTTCCCTTTTTTCCCCCCACCACACCACAGGTCCATGAGTTCATGCCCTTTTCACAGCAAGCTTAACGGGTCCATGAAAGTTTATGCTCTTAGAAATCTATACAACCCTCGGGTCCATGGCAAGTTCCATGCCCTTCCCCCCACACAAAAACCCCCACCCAACCTAAACTATACCCCCCAAACATATAACTATTTACACTTATATACAAAACATAACATTAACAGACCTACCACACAAGAACACTACATTACATTACTTTAAACACAACATTTATAAACATTTATAGACATTAACTCTATACACTGACCACAGAACTTGCAAGGCACAAGTTCAGCGCCTGCAAGCCCAATATCCATTATTTCCTGAATTTACAAAACAAAAAGCTAAGTGTGCCACACCAGCCCACCACCGGGAAACTGGAGTCCTAAGAGGCCCCATCCCTAACCACCAACACACGCACCTTGTCCCTCACAAAATACATCTGTCCCTAAAAGAAAAGAAACTGACCCTAACTATCCCTACCTGTCCCTACCTATCCCTACTCTACCTAGCTTATCATAACTAACTATCTAGCTATCCCTAAACTGGCCCTTACTGTCCCTATCTGTCCCTACTTTCTCTCCGCAACACCCACACCACCTTATCTTACCCTACCAACAATCTCACACAGACCAGCTCTCCCTAGGGCACATTAAAGGAGAAACCCCTCCAAAGCCAAGAGGCCCTCCTCGCACCCAGCCTCTCGAACTCCAAAGAGCGCACCTTCCCCAGGTCACCCAAGATGTTTCTAACAACCTCATCCCGGGAGAGGACTTTCCGCTGCGTGGAAACTAAACTCCGTGCATTCCAAAAGTGGAACCTAATGACTACACTAACTAGGAATAAAGTGCTCCGTTCTCGGCCACTCAGGGATCTGAATGCCCCATAAGCCCACTCCGGATAAGAAAGGGACGCCAGCCTAGGCAAGCCTATGGAAGCACCCACCTTGTTGTAGACCCCTGTATAAAAGGGACACTGAAGGAGGAAGTGCTCCATGCTTTCCAACATGTCGCCACACTCCTCACGGGGACAACCCCGATCATCGGAGCTCCTGCACTTCAGGTTGTCCCTTACATACAGCCTCCCATGGAAGCAGCGCCAGGCCAAGTCCCAAAACTTCAAGGGGATCCGCTTGGAATTTAATAACGCAAGCCCAACCTCCAGATCCCGGCCTGGGCAATCCTTGAGCACCAGGGGCTTCTGGAAATGGGTCAACAGAACCCTGCTGTCAAGGAATTTCCTCGACATGGTCCTGATTTCCCACTTCCCAGACCCCACCGGCGGACCACCTTCAGAACCGGGGTAGCATAAGCCGGGAGATGTCCGTGTGGTGTGCGCAGGTCCTTCACCTGCCCTCCTGTCTCCCATTCCTGGAAGAAAGGCCAAAACCAACCCCTGCAGGAGAATACCCACAGAGGAGCCCTCTCTGAATAGAGGTTGGCAACATTGATCTTAAGAAAGGTGTTTATCAGAAACACCACCGGGTTGACCATACCCAACCCACCTAGTCTCCTCGTGTGGTACGTGACCTCTCTCTTAATTAGGTTAAGCCTGTTCCCCCATAACAGCTGGAAGAACAGGCTATAGACCCGTGTCCAGAGAGGTTCTGGCAAGACGCAGACACTGCCCAGGTATATTAACAAGGGAAGCAGAAAGCCTTTGGGCAAGTTGACCCTTTCCCTCAGGGTTAAAGACCAACCCTTCCACTGGTCCACCTTTTGGGCGGCGATCTTAAGTCTGCCCTCCCAATTTTGCCGGGGGTAGTCCCCGAGGCCAAATTCGATGCCTAGGATTTTGGCTGTGGTCTGGGGCCCTGGAAGGGTGTCCGGGAGATCAAAACTAGGATCTCCCCCTCCCAGTCAGAGACTTTCACACTTTTCCCGGTTGATCATGGACCCGGACGCCTCCGAGTAAAGCTTGACCTCAGACATGACCCAATCCGCCTCCTCTATCGAGGACACAAAGAGGGAGACATCGTCAGCGTATGCTACCACCCTCAGAGTGGTCCCTGGCTCCGCCCGGTCCATCCCGACTCCCACCAACGTTCCACGATCTACCCTCCTCAAGAAGGGATCGATCGCGAACACGTATAAAAGTGGACTCAGAGGACAACCCTGGCGGACCCAGGAACTCACCTCAAAAGGGTGACCAACCCAACCGTTCACGAGTGGAAAAGTCTCAGCCCCCTGGTATAAGGTCTCTAACCAATTTACAAACCTCCCAGGCAGACCGTACCACCTCAAAAGGACAGACCAGAGGTACTCGTGATTCACCCGGTCAAAGGCCTTCGCTTGATCTAAGGACAGCAAGTACCCCTTCCAGGGACCTGCCCTGCCCTGCTCCACTGCCTCTCGGACACCGAGCACAGCACAAAAAGTACTGCGGCCTGGAACAGAGCAGTGCTGAGCCCCCGAAAGGAGCCGGGGTGCAAACTTCACCAGCCTATTAAACAGCACCTTTGCCAGAACCTTCCGGTCCACATTGAGAAGTGCCATGGGACGCCAATTCTCAATACGGGACGAGTCCTTACCCTTTGATAGGATAATCAGGGCTGACTTCCTCATTGAGTTGGGAAGAGCGCCCGAAGAAAGGCACTCATTAAACACCTCAGTCAAGAGGGGGACCAAGGAGTCCCTAAAGGTCTTATAAAACTCGGATGTTAAGCCATCCGGACCTGGCGATTTTTTGGGCTGAAGCCCATCAATGGCCAGTCTCACTTCCTCTTCCCTGATTGCCTCTACCAAAACATCAAGAGAGGGGTCATCTCCTGGCTCAGGAATGGTCTCAGCCAGGAAAGCCGACATCCTGTCTCGATCCAGATCCCTCTTTCCCAAGAGGCATGAGTAAAAGGATCTGACCACCTCCAGGATCCCTGATTTGGATCGGTTCAGGGAACCCGTACTGTCGATCAGTCCTGTCACCATCTTACAATTCACTGACATCTTACAGTTTCTGTAAGGGTCGGGTGAGCGGTAACTCCCGAAATTCCTCTCAAAAACCAAAGATGTGTGCCTATCATACTGACACCTCTTGAGCAAATACTTCACCCTGTAGATCTCCTCACGGTCACCCCCAGTCGAGACGAGCTGCTCGAGTTTCCTCCTCAAGGCCTGATACAAGCGGTGCCTGTTCAGACTCCTGAGGCTCGAGAGCTGACGGAAGAACCCCGCCACCCTCTCTTTGATGATCTCCCACCACTCAGACTTACTGCTACAGAGATCCAAAAGTGGTACCTGGCTCTGAAGAAATTCCTCAAAGGACTGTCTCACTTCCGCTTCTTCCAAGAGGGATGAATTCAGCTTCCACAGCCCTCTTCCCATCCGGGGTGTCTCTGTAACATTCAGAGAAAAGAAAATTAAACAGTGATCGGAGAATTCCACCTCAACGGCGGACACTGCAGAAAAGATGGCATCCCCCTTAAAAAAAAACTATCTATCCTAGACCTACAGCTACCTCTATGAAAGGTGAAACCCCCGTGACCTGGGGTGTGCTGAATGTGGACATCCATCAGGCGAGCTTCACTAGCTATACTATTTAATGCTGTACTATCATAAGCCAGGTGGCCTCCGGGACCCCCCCTATCACGAGATCTCGTAATGGTGTTAAAATCCCCACCGAAGACCACCTGCCGGCTAGTAAAAAGAAAGGGCTTGATCTTCATGAAGAGACATTTACGGTCCCACCTGGATTGTGGACCATAGATGTTTATGAGCCGAAACTCCTGTCCCCTCATGAAAATGTGGAGCCCAGCTTCGCTCAGTTCCATAAATCCTAGAAGGGTGCATGAAGGATTGAACCACTAGAAGTCTCACTATGCATACACACACCTTCACCCCTCTCCTCAGTCCACCAGAGGGTGCCTGATAGGAATATAAAAGAGGGTGAAGGCAGGAAGTTAGTTAGTCTGCAGAGCAGAGTGGAGTTTGCAGTGAGAGACTCAATAGCTCAAGTTAGAGAGCTAGGAGCGTGCCGACGCTCTGAGAGCGGCAGAAGAGGCAGCCCACCAACTGCCAGTGTGTGAGGGCCCGAGTAGGCCGATGGCAAGAGGGGAGTAGCAAAGGAGTAGACGAGTTCAACCAGCTCACCCCAGCGAGTACATACCGGGTGCCGGGTCAGAGTTTACAGGATCTCCACGACCCAGTAGGAGACCACTGGAGCTCCTGGAGGACTACAAGTCCCAGGAGCACCACAGAGCTGATACATTACAGGGCCAGGAGGACGGAGTTCAGGCAAGCAGGGCCCTGTAAGCAGGGACTGTGTACTTCAAGAGGAGGTCCAACCACAAGTTCAGCCAGGTGCAGGACAGAGATTAAGTTAGGCCCAGCTATATGCCGGCCAGAGCTTCATTACAGAAAGGCAAGGAACAGGAGGCCATACACCTACTCAGTGGGAGAATCTGGATGTGCACCCTTCATCCTATTGTGCTCCGGGATGTACCTGCAACATCTTCAGTAAAGGTACCGAAGTGACTTGTGTGTGTGTGTCCACCTTCTTGTCCCTACCCTGCCGGGTTTCTCTTCATCCTTCATTTCTACACCTCTATCTGCCCTGGAAGGACACAGCCTCAACTGTAGGAGGCCTAACATCTAGCTGCGCAACCCCATCCCTTACAGAGGATCTGCACAGCAGTGCTGGTCTCCCTGACCAGATACTACAGGTGGCGTCACGACCAATTACACGAACATTCATTCCCCTGTAAATATTTCCCCTTTTTGGGTGAGCGCCCAAGGCCAGAGCCGAGCTGTGTTGCCGGGACATTCCCCCATAGAAGTTAATAGGCTCGGATCCGAGTACCCCAACAGAGTCCGGGGCGGCTCATTTTTGGCGTCACGAACAGGATTTCGTGCCCTGCAGTAATGGAGTAACTTGTGCCCGTTGCCACCGGGTACTGTGTGCCTTGCTAAAAGACTGTATTTATTCGAACGTCCATGACAGCACTACAGAGAGAGGGATCCGCCCCTTAGGAACAGGAAACCTACAGATATAAAAGGGCGGCACCTCTCCCACATATCAGTTGGTTTCCTGTCCCTAAAGGACGGGTTTCCTACAGATGAAGATCTTCAGGAGGACCCAGGCCGGCCGGTCGACCCAGGTAGCGGGGGGATCTCCTACCCCGACCGATGCGCAGCTCCTGGAAGCGCCATGGTGGGTCCGGGTAGGATTCCACGACAGTGTGCGGAGCAGGTGGAGCAGTATCCGGAGGATC